>LLCB01000192.1:0-114856 GCA_001414345.1 Hymenoscyphus infarciens | reverse complement strand
AGGACTAGTCCTTTTTAGGAAGGTGGTGGCGATTGTTTTCTAGTAAGAGTGAATATGTTGAAATTTCGCTAATTTTGTACGCTAGCATAGTACCCATGCTAGCGTTGGTTACAGAATAGCGTTTCCCATTAAAACACCCCGAATGTATAACTGTATGTATGGTGGTGTCACCAACCCAAAGATTCCAAGATGGGATCCTGAAATCTCCACTCCAAGTCATCTCAACTGCACCATCTCATCCCCGTGATATCCTAATTATCTCTAACCCAGGCTTCCATCTCGAAAAAAAAGCTGGTGCTTCTCACACTACAACTTCTCCACTCCAGGAAGCGTCTTCCAAATCTCCCCCTCTCCAATAGTGACCCCCTGTCTAAGAAACTTCAAGCGCTCCTGCGTGTCTTCCTTGAGAATCTCCCGCCATTCCCGATTCTTGACCGAGGTCTTTGGTGCCAAGATGGTGTCTTGGTTTCTCGCTTCGATGGGAGCAAAGTACTGGGTCTTCTCTCTTGTTTGGGAAGTACCGCCATATGGCGAGGCTTGCGGACGAAGAGTGGTGACCTGAATGATCGCGTAGAAACGGGTATTTTAATTACGTGGAGTTCTGGGTAGCAAAGCGGGTTCGATGTGGGTTGCCGTCAAAAGAAATGACATGAATGATGTGACCAAAGGGGCGGATGACATTGGTGGTTGCAGGACATTTTGAGTGGATGTTAAGGGCATGAGGCGGGCCAGGTGCCGGAAGGAGGGGGAGAACGCCTTGTTGCAGCAGAACAGAAAATCCGACATGTCGCAGGGTGTATCAGATGGTGTCGTTGTATCAGAGGATTTGCTTGATTTTCCAACTACTTGCTGGTTAGAGTTGTAAACGATGGTGGGCACTTGTGTAAATACCTGATGGGAGAATGGCAGAGAAAGACTCTGAATCAACTGCTGAGACTTTCTAGAGTGCCTGATTGGCAATATCACGAAGCTTATCCATCGTGTTGTTCGGTCCCAAACACGATGACGAGCAAGGTGTAAAACATGAATGGACTGGAACAGACGGTGTAATAGCGCTATGGAGCAAGAAGCACACCAAATTTAAGCAACTATTGTCGATTCCGCAAGTCTTCCGCAAGTTGATTTTCGCCCTGATTTCCGCTACACACTCGATTGGAACGGGAGACTTCGTATGGGAGGCTGAAGGGTTCTGTCGATGGAGGGGGACGTGCCCCACCTCGCAACTCTGGCAACAACAACCTCAATCAATCCCAAAGAAAGCATTATCATAAGTGTTTTCTCCACCCCCACTGCCACCACCACTCATATCCCCTCCATCAACAAACATATCATCGAAAACGCTATCCTCGGCTCCGAACATGTCCAGATTCAGGTCGAGATCCATGCTGTCATTGTTTCCAAGATCCCCTAGGTCACCGAGATCTCCAATTGCGAGGAGCTCGTCCGATTGCTTGTTTTCAGCAGCTTTTGCATTATCCCCAGGCAGGCCGGCCGTAGCAGTAGTCGATTGTGAGGTATTGCCAAATGTGGAAAGATCAAATTCGTTGTTTTGTGTTTGAGTTTGCGATTGCTCGGCAGTCGCAGTATCCGCACCAAACGAAAAGTCCATGTCGTCGAAGTTCAAATCGCCATTCTCATCTCCATCATCTGGAATATCAAACAATGAATCAACTCCCGAGTTTTGGGGCTCAGAGGGCGTAGGTTCATCAGGGGCAGGCTTGGCGTCGGTGTTTATACCAAGGCCAACTGGTTTTGGGGTTTGGGTGTTTTCGTTTGAGGATGGGGGAGGTGATAGAACTTGAGGTTTCCTAGGAGCTTCTTCGGGCTTGATGATAGGTTCCTTCTTTGCTTCTTGCTTGGCTTGCTGGTGTTGTGGGGGTTTGATCGCGGTCATTGGTTTCTCTGGAGGTTTTGGTATGACCTCTTGCTTGATTGTTGAGCTTTTTCCAGGTTGTGAGATTTTCCTGACCATATCCACGACTGGTGCTGTAGGAGGCTGTAGTTCTGCCGGCTTTGGTGGGACAATAGCTTCGGGTATTTTCTGGATTATTGGCGCTGGGTTTTCCTTTGCAATTCGTTTCGCCCGTAAGGCTTCTAGGTCGCGCAAAAGAATTGCCTTTGAGCGGAGCTGCAACTATGTTAACACAAGTCTAACAAAATATAATATACCAGCCTTACGATGTCCATTTCGATATCATCCAGAACGCCGTGGAAAGTTTCCAGGGCCTTTGGAATCGTTACTTGGGGGCGGTCGATGTTGTGGGCTTGCGTTCGTCTGCCATCCTTATGCGAGGCCTTCAATGCCCTTCCAGTCTCTATAAGCTTTACATATGTTAACTACATTTCCATCCATCAAGTCTGGTGTACATACAATGCCATTCAACATAGCCTGGAGTGAATCCAAGGGCGTCTTGGGCGAGGTTGGAGGCTGGGGGAGTGGTTGCGCCATGTTGAATATTAAGTGGTAGGGCAGATGATATGATAGATGGGATAGAAAATGAACAGATCCCTCGATATCTCCCAAGTTTTTTAGCTGTTTGCACCCTCTTGCATAAAAGGGCAAGGCGTTGAGAGGGTTGGAGTTGTAGAGAAGATTACAATGAGGGACCAATTGTGGTAACAAGGACGTCCTTGTGAATGGCCTGTGCTGAACTTCCCCCACAGTTGGACTTAGCGCAAGTCTAACAATCACTAACTCTAACTATTCTACTTAACTATTATACACCAAAGGCATGCTAAATTAAGAATTTGGCTCTACTAAGAGTCGTAGGATCTCGTCTATTAAAAAAAGATTAGCTTAGATTAGAATAATGTTTATTAGAAAATATTAAAGATTTTAATAACTAAAAGTTACTAATTAAAGTTATAGCTTTATATATATTAATTACTAATAAAAGTAATAGTTTTATATATATTAATAATATAATATATTACTATCTTTAGTTTTAAAAGATACTTTTAATAGTTTAACTATTAAAAGTTATTAATAAATAATTTTTATAAAAACTTATAATAGTTTAACTTATAAAATCTATTAATAATTTATTTAGAAAAAGACTTTTAATAGATTAAGTATTATATACTATTAATTAAATTATAAACTTATTAAAATATTAGTTATTAATTTCTAATAAACTTTATTCTACTCTAAGCTATTCTTTTTTTAATAGACGACTTTTTATATTATAAGAATTTAGACGAGATCCTGCGACTCTTAGTAGAGCTAAATTCTTAATTTAGTTTTAGCTTATATAAGCTAGAGTCTAAGTATTTTAGTATACTTATAATACTATTATAAATAAAAGAAGTCGTAAAATACTATATAGTTATAATACTAGTTTAATTAATTAGTTAACGAAACTATAAGTATTTAAAATAAGTTTAAGAATAACTACTATCTCTCGTTAGAATAAAATTATAAAAATTATTAATTATAATAAAGCTTAGATTATTAATCTTTCTTAATTCTTAAGTATATTCTTCTTAGCTTTAAAGAATTCTTCTATTACTAGGAGATATAGGAATTCGTAACTAGCGAATAGTTAACTAACTCTCTACTACTACTTCTATTGTTTATTAGAGACTTAAGAAATCGATTATATTATTCTAAAAGGCTTAAATAATTAAGATTTTAATATATTTATTATTCTAAAGAAGTTAGAATAATTATAGAAGTATAAGTACTTCGAGAATATAGTTATAAACTCTTATAGCCTCTGATATATAGTAGAAAGTAAGAAATATAGACTTTATTCTAAGAATACTTAGCGTAGAAACTAATTTAGCTATAACGCTAGTACTAACGCTATTATACTAGTATATATATAAATAAATTTTATTTTAAACTCTATCTCTTTCTTCTTTTAAACTTTTTTTAACTATCGATTTATATTATATCTCTTCTATTAAAGAATAGAATAGAAAATACTAAAAAAAAAGCTAGTATAATATCTTTGCTTCTAAGAGAAATCTTATAACTAGATTAAGAAGAAGACTAGCGTCTCTTATTCTTCTTAAGTTAAGATAACTAAGACTTTCTCTTTATCTTATATTTATAAAAGAACTTTTACTTAAGCTTTTTTCTTTAATAAAGTAATAATATTTTATATTATTAAATAGTAATTTATAAAACCTAGCTATCTTAAATTATTAAAGTTTACTTACTATATATATTAAGTTTTAAAGTTAAAATACTATATATATTAGCTTTTAGCTTTTAACACTTATTAGACTAATATAGTATCTAATCTATAATAGTACGAAATATATACTACTACTAAAGAGGTAGCTAGAAGTGCGTTTAAGATAGAATAATATATATAAATACTAGGCTCTAATATAAAAGAAAAGGAAAAACTATCTCTCTTCTATACTAAGTATAAATATCTATATATAAGAGGTTAGAAACTACTAAGTCTTAATAATAATAAGAACTAAGCTCTGTCTAATATAGCTAATACTAAATAATAAGAGCTTTAAAGCTAAATATATAATATCTAAACTTTAATCCTATTAGTATCTTCTATTATATAAGTATTAGGTTAATTATAATCTTAGCTCTAAGGTATTAAGAGTATTAATAGTTTTATAAATACTAGTAATTTAGAATAGTATACTATTATATCTCTTCTTCTTAAAAAAGACTTATCTTAAGTCTTTAGCTATTAATTAGTATAGTATCGAGTTAACTAGAGTATTCTATTTATTATAAAGAATATAACCTATTTACTATTATAGTATCTAGTAGTTAAGATAGAGTTAGTAGATAGTAGTATTATTATTTAATAGATAATTACTCTTTATTTACTATTATATACTATATAATAATAGATATAAATAGAAGAGAGGCTAATTATTAGCTATTAAGTAGAAAGCGGTATACTATTATAGAGTTATCGTATTCTTACTATTATTATATATTATAATAGTAATTAATAAGTAATAAATAATAATTATAAAGTAATAGCTATTATTATAAGTAGTATATTAGTAGATAACTTCTCTCTAATTCTAACTTCTCTTCTTTTTTTCTTTTTATCTAAATAATATAAATAATAAGAATACCTTCTAATTAAGTATATTCTTATATACTAACTTATCTTCTAGAATATATATATATATATTATATATATATAAAAGTAGGTCTTTCTTCTCTTAATTAGACCTAATTTAAAGCTAATCTAATATAGTAAAATACCTCTTCTATATCCTTCTAGTACGCTTTTAGCTATCTACTAAGTCTACTATAGTTAGTACTTTTAAGTAAAATTTTAGAATAGAGATTATATATATACTTTTAAGAAGGCTAAGTTAAAGAAGTATAAGTACTTTATAGAGTAGAATACTATATATATTTTAGTAAGTTTAATCTTAAATATATTCTAAATCTATTCTAACTTAGAATAGTTACTATAGTTTATAAAGAAGGAGTTTAATAAGCTTAAGCTTAAGAAGAAGAAGAAGAAGATTAAGAAGGCTACTAAGGCCTTAGATAAAGTATTAGTTATTACTAGTATAAAAGTATTAGAGAATAGTTTAAAGATATAGTTTACTCTTTTAAAAGAGACTTAAACACTTTATACTAAGGTTACTATAAATACCTCTTATTAATTAAAAGGGTTTTAGTTACTAATATTTAATAGTTCTTATATAGTACTATAGAGAGTAAGACCTCTATTTAAACCTAGGTTTAGGTTCTCTTTAAAGCCTACTTAAAGAGTTTATAAGTATCCTCTTCTAAGCCTATTATAAGAGGTTACTAAGGTAAGAAGCGCTCTTATAAGAAGAAGGTAGAGAAAGAGCTAATTTAAGCTTCTTATACTTAAAAGAGTAGAGAGAAGGATAATAAGTTAGAGGAAGAAGAGGCTATATAAGCTCTATTTTAGTAATAACTTAGTCTTAGTTCTTTACTTTATTAACTTTAAATATTTCTATTAGTTAATATTTTATTTTAGTTTTTTATTATAAGTTTCTTATTAGAGGTAACTAGAATTAGAGAGTATTAATAGAGTTTTATAAATTAACTCTTTTAATTATAGTCTTATTTAATTCTTATATATTAATCTATTTAAATAAGAGTTAAGATAGTCTTAGCTTATTTAGATATTTAGTATAAAAGTCTCTTAGATAATATAGTAAACTCTAAAAATTATCTATAAAATACTAAGTATAATCTAAATTATATCTAACCTATTTTACTTAGTACTATAGCTATTTTTTAAAAAGTCTACTACTAAGTATTTCTTATATCTCTTATTCTTATATATCTTAAATAATATCTAGTAGAGACTTTAGAGCCTTTTATCTTAGTAGAAGAGTATTTAAATCTTTTAAAAGTATATTAGAGATAAAAATATTATAAATTAATAATCCTTCTAGAAGTTTTAGTTTATAGAAGTGTCTTATATAATCTAGTATTTTAAAAGATTCTATCTACTATTTAATAAGCTTTTAGCTAAGACGATTTATCTTAAGATTCTTAGTAGATAAGTAGACTTTATCTCTAATATCTTAGTTAATAGCTCTTTAATACTAATTTATACTATTCTTTATCTTTTACTAGACCTTACTTATATTATCTTTAGCTATCTTCTAAGTAGAGTATATATATTAGGCTACTTTTACTACTTTATTATAGTTTAGCTATTTCTAGAGAATAGAAGTCTTTAATATATTCTAGTCTTATAAAGTCCTTAAGTTAAGTCTAAACTTAAGCTAATAAGAGGTTATACTAATAGATAAGTATAGAAGTGTTATTTATACTCTATTTATTAGAGAGATTAATTTGCTCTAGTTATTTTAATAGTAGATTATAAAGAGCCTTAGTCTTTAAATAATATATTAGTTTATTATCTCTATTTATTTATCTATCTATTTATAATAGATAGTATTAAGCTTAAGCTTAATACTAATTATTTAATAAAATTTAGTTTAAAATACTAATATAAATTAAGATTCTTAGTTAAATATAATTAATTTAGAGTAGTAGCTAAACTAGTAAATCTATTAAATAAAAAGTTTAGCTAGTCTTTTAGTATCTATAGTTAAGTAGTAGAGTATTAATACTAAATCCTTTTTAAGTTAGTTAATAAATACTAATATAGTATTAAATCTATATTTATCTTTTAAGAATAATTTAAAATCTATATATAGATATTATATAGAGTAGTTAAGTATAAGTAGAGAGTAAAGAAAGCCTTATTACTTAGTTTATTAAGAATAGAAGTATCTATAAGCTTAATAATTTACTATATATCTTTTATAGTCTAAACCTAATCTAGCCTAGTAGTAGTATTATACTAATAACTAGTATGTCTTTTTTATACTTAGATAAGTACTAGATACTTAGTTATAGACTTCTTAGATTAGTTTTATATAGAGTTTAGTATTCTTTTAAATATAAAGTTAATTCTTAAAAAAGAGTAAGTTATCTAATAAAAGAGAGTATCTATTTAGAATTTATAACGTTCTTTCTAAAAAGAGTATAGGTTATCTTCTTTTAACTTCTAAATTATATCTAAACTTATTCTTAGAATAATATCTAACTAAATTATATTAAGAGATATAAATTATTCTTATAAAAATATTTAAATAAGTTTAATATTAATTTAAAAGTCTAACTAATTAAGTCTTAAAAGAGTATATAAGTAGCTATCTAATTTAGCTTAATTATAAGTTTTTAAGTCTTATTTATATTAAGTTAATATTTCTACTTTTTAATTATTCTTCTTAGATATAAATTAGATTTGAAAGTTTAAATCTAATAAGAACTCTATCTATTAGACTTACTTAGCTATAAGTAGCTTAGTTATTATAAAGTATTCTAATAATCTATAGTTTAAATATATATTAATATACTTCTAATATAATATAAGTTTAGAGTACTATTTCTTAAAAGCTTTTATAATAGTAGATAGCTCTTTATTATAGATCTCTTAGTTCGATTTATAGCTAACTAAGACGTATAAGTAGAACCTAATAAAGTACTAAAAGCTATTATATTATTATAAAAATATACCTACTATTACTTCTTCTAAAAAGTCTATTTCTAGCTTTATATTATAATTAGAGTTAAAGTAGTATAAGGTTTAAATTATAAGTAGCCTAGTTCTTAGTACTTTAAAAGCTTCTTTATATTTAAGTATCTATAAAAATAGCTCTAAAAGGTGTATTATTATAGTTAAGAGTTTAGTAATTTTAATATAATCTTTAATAAATTATCTATAAAATCTTCTAAACTCTAGATAAGACTTTATACTTATTATAGTATTAGATTAGACCTAGTTTTATAGAGCTTCTATCTTTTTAAGATTAACTTTAAGTCTCTTTATAGTTAAGATAAATCTTAAGTATTTAACTCTAGTAATATTAAATTTGCTTTTCTTAATATCTATCTAGAGTTCTACTTCTTAAAGCTAATTTAGAACTTTATTAACCTATTTCTTATATTCTTTAATAGTATTTAAAGAAATTAAAATATTATTTAAGTAAGTAATATAGAAGTTATCTAAATAGTTAATAAAGATATTATTTATATAATATTAATAAGTAGTAAGATTATTATAAAGTCTAAAAGAGAGGACCTTATATTTATATATAATATACCTAGTTTTAAATATAGTTATCTCTTCTAAGTTAAAGTCTATTTAAATATAATAGAAAGCTTATCTTATATCTAACTTAATAAAGATTTTAGCTATTCTTATTTTTAAAAAGAGCTTATTAATTTAAGAGATTAAGTAGAGATTATTTTAAGTTAGAGTATTTAACTTCTTATAATTAATATAGAACTATAACTTATTACTATTAACCTTTTTAATAAAAAGTATTAGAAAGATAAAAGAGCTATTACTATTAATAATAAACCTCTTATCTAAGTTCTTTATAAGATACTTCTTTATAGCTTTAAGCTTTATAGTTAACTATTAATATAGAGGTAAAAAGGAGTTAAGAAGTAATTTATTTAAAGTAATCTTATAGTTATATTTATAGTAAGAAGAGAGCTTATTAAAAGCTACTTTTAAGAATACGTCTTTATAAGAAAAGTAATATTTTAGAAGTTAGGCTTATATTAGAGCTCTTATATTATTATTATCTTATAAAGAAAATAATCTTTTATTAATAATCTAATTTAGCTTATAAATACTAGTTATATAGAATTCTAAGTTAGGTTATTTTATATTAAAATATATAGTATTTATACTTATTTTACTAATAAATAAGTATAAAGTCTAGTCTTTTAAAACTATACTAGTAGTTTAAAGAGGCTTTAAACTAGAGTTAAAAGTTAAAATTTTAAAAGATATTATTATAGATAAGAGTAATAACTTAGCTATGTTTATAAGTCTACTCTTTTTACGTCTTTCTTATTAATAGATTATATATTTCTTTTAATTTATATCTAACTAGTATTAAAATAGGTTTCTAGTTCTAGCTAGAAAGTAAAAGTAAAATCTCTTTACTAAAGTAGAGAGTTAGAAAGTAATTAGCTAGCTAAGTAATTTAATTTTTTAAAAGGTTAAGAAGGACTTTAAAATAATTTAGCTACTTATTACTAATAATTAGATCTTATTATCTAAGATCTAAGATAATAAAAGAGTAGTTATAAATATAATATTTATCTATATTTAGATATAGCTATATAAACTATATTATATAACTTTTTAGACTATTATTATATTTATAAATAAATTCTAAATATAGTAGTTTCTAAATCTATAAACCTATTACTTTAGATAATTATAAAGCTAGAGGTTAATTTAGAAATAGATACTTATTTACTTCTATATTTATTAAAGATTATATTTTAATACTATATCTTTATATATTAAGAGTAGTATTTATAAAGAACTATTTTCCTTCTATAAGCTTAGAAAGGTTAAGTCTAACTAGGTTATATTTATATAAGCCTAAGAAGGTATTTTTATCTAAGCTTCTTTATTTTCTCTCTAACTTAGAATAGAGTTAGAATACTTTTTAAATAGTTATTCTTTCTTAAGTTAATTTTCTATCTTATTAATACTAAGTAGATTAAGATAATTAGGCTTAATATACTTAGGCTTTTTATAATTATAATACTTTATACTAGTAAGGAATTAGTTTATAAATAAAGTCTTTAATCTTTTACTAGTGAAAGAGAGTCTAGAAGTTTAGATAGTTTTCTAAGAAGTAGAATAGAGTCTATATAAAAGTAGTAAGAGTTTTATAGCTAAGCTAGATAAGAATTAGTTAGTATTTATCTTTCTATATAAAAAGCTTATTATTACTAGTTTTTCTATAGTTATTATACTAGTTATATATAACTTAGTATTTTAGTACTATTCTTTATTTATAAATAAAAAGTCTTTTACTATCTCTTTAAAGTTGTTATTCTAGTCTCTCTTCCTTATAATAGATAGGTTTCTAAGCTAAGATATAATCTTCTTTTATAGAAAGTAGAATCTATTTTATTCTAATACCTCTTTAAGTATTATTATACTTAAAAAGCAACTTTTAAATTCTAAAAAACTTTCTCTTATATAATTCTTTTATTCTATCTAAAGAGACTAAAAGGTGTTCTAAGTATTCTTCTTTTTATAACTAGTTAAATAATAAGTATTAAAAAGCTTAATTATTTCTTTATATTCTTTAAATAGTATCTTACTTATATTATATTAGACTTATATTAAAGCTCTAAGTAGTTCTAGATAAGTTTTATTATTATCTTTTAAATAAGAGCTTTATAAGTTATAAGTGTCTAATAATAGTTAGTATTTATATAAAGTCGATTATATACTAATATTCTCTATTACTTATATATAGATAAAGTACTATTATTTAAAGGTTTTATTTTCTTTATAATCTTACTTTTAGTAGATTATAAAGCTTTTAAGATACTTTTAGATTATAAGTAGAGAGTAGATTATTATAAGAGAAGAATATTAAGAGTAGAGTTATATATTTAATAATAGTCTAATATAATAGACAAGTATAAAGAAGGAGTTTATATTAGTTAGAGAGAACTTAGACTCTAATTATTACCTAGTAGTTATTAACTAATTTACTATAAATAGTCTCTATTAAGTAGAGACTATTTTTACTATATAATAATAGTCTTTATTAAGTAGAGAGACTTAGATAATCCGGTTATCTTATTATAAACTTCTCTTTTCTTTTTCTTAATCTTTAGCTTTTATAGCTTAGATTATATCTTATATCTCGTCTATATTTAAAAAGTCTTATTAGTCTCTCTAGCTTTTAAGAGCTATATCTTTATCTTTATTATTTTATAACTTTTTATTATTCTTAGGTATATAGTAATAAGTTAAAGACCTTTCTATTAGTGCTTAACTCTCTTCTTTAAAGAGAGGCTTTATACTTAGAAGTAGAGCTTAGAAGAGACTCGAAGTTACTTCTAATTCTAATATATTAAATATTAATTTAGAGAGAGAGTAAAGAGATTAATTTAGAAGTCTTCTAGATAACTATAGTAGATTAACTATCTAAATTATATATAGTAGTCTTTATACTAAGAGAGTTATTAGAATTCTTAAGAATACTTAGTATATTCTAATCTCTTAATATATTAGTAATACGATTTTTACTAGCTATTTATATAGATACTAAACTCTAGTATTACTAGCTATCTAGGTAGTCTCTAATTATCTAGCTATTTAAGAATAGCGTTATAATAGTCTAAATCTAAGCTAAATCGATTTCAAAATAAAAAGTAATAATAAGCTTAAAAGAGATATTATTAAGACTATTACTAGCAAAGAAGAGTTTTTCCTTTTTATATAATAGTATAAAATATATACTATTATAGAAGAGGTATATAGAAGTGCGTTTAATAGAATAATATATATAAATACTAGGCTCTAATATAAAAGAAAAGGAAAAACTATCTCTCTTCTATACTAAATATAAACGTCTATATATAAGAGGTTAGAAGCTACTAAGTTCTAATAATAATAATAACTAAGCTCTATCTAATATAGCTAATACTAAATAATAAGAGCTGAAAAGCTAAATATATAATATCTAAACTTTAATCTCTTTTATATATAAATATTAGATATTAATACTTTTAATACTTTAATCGTATTAGTATTAGTTATTCGGTATTAGTAGTACTTAGAGGTATCGGCAGCTTTATAAATGCCGATAATTTAGATTAGCGTGCTATTATAATATTAGTAGCTTTACGAATACTAGTAATCTAGAATAGCGTACTATTATATAATCTTTTATATATAAATACTTTAACTCGAGCTTATAAAAAGCTAATCTAGTCTTGTCCTCTATATTAGAGCCTAGTGTTTATATATATTATTCTATTAAATATACTCTTATATATCTCTTTTATTATAATATATATTTCGTATTATAATAAAAAGCTATAAACTATATATTAGATTATTTCTTTATAACTTAATCTATAATTCTAAAAAAAAAAATCGCTTAAAAAGTGACGTATTTGTGATATAATATCTAAAACTAGCTAGGTGTTCTCGTTGTAAAGCCTATGTTTCTTACTTAGTAGTTAGATGTACTAAGCTTTGAGGCTACGGTAGCCTATCTTCGGCCTGCCTGCAAGCTCTCGGGAAGGAGCAGCTTGCTTACTATGAATTATACAGAGTTGTACGTGTGAGATAGAAGACCTGCAACTCTGCAGACTTGAATCAACTCCCTACTGGCTCTTCAGGGTGCAATTGATCCCCTGTGCAGTCTACTCACTGAGTAAGATGCTTGCCCATAATCTGTTGAAGCTATTCCCTCCCGCTCGAACCGGGCCCTTAGCGTTGAGAACTGTAGGTAAGTGAGTTGATCTGGCTAATATGTACCTCCTTGTGTCCTAAGAAATGTATATCGACTTGGTGAAAATCTTACACTTCTAAGTCTTCTCAAGAAACTCCGCTTTCCTGGAATTCTGTAACTTCTCATCTTATCTTGAAGGATCGGGTCTCAATCACAAAATTATGGTTCATCCCAAAAGGGATGAGACGTGTGTGAAGGACATGCATATGGCAATTTTAGAGGTGCAGCCGCTCGCTTTACCAGGAAAGCCATGCCGCTGTTGCAGCGTCCGTGAACTAGTAAAATCCTTCCGCAACCACGATGACTTGACTGCATTGGGTGCAACGGTGTTGGTTTCCGTGTCGCTTCCGTTCGCTTGGAACTGGAAAGGACATCATTTCCGAGCTGTTTTGGAGTTGAGAGATATCTCCAAACTCGGTCCACGTAAAGGGAGCCGGTCTCTCCACCTGACGAAACATGGACTTGTAATTCGTCTCGGGCGGTATAAACGTTATTCCAATGGTGTATTCGTCACATTTCCGATGCTTCATGCTACTTAAAAACCCCTGGAAACTCTATAAAGTGACCCCCCTTTTTTAACGTTTATTTCGACTGGTACGAAGTATATTTTCATCGAGCTTGATCGCTTGATGCTTGGGAATACTGGGTTGGTTATGGATTCTCTTGAGGAGGAAATGTGGAATCCAGAACTTACAGCTTCGTTCTGCAATTGATTGAATTCTGTTTTTGATAGCAGAACATCGGAACTCCTGATCCCATTCTTGCTAGATGTAGCTTATGTGGTCTCATGTACTAGGGGTCAATTGCGCCTGTTTACGTGCAGAAGTGGATTGATTCTATTATACCTTTTGTGTTCATATGTTGCTGCCTTTGCATGTTTTGGTGTAGAGCTTCCATCAGCTTCTATATACCAGTGCAAGCCTTCACTTGTCAGAAACTCACGAAAGATGTCGTTAAATGTAGCCTGGATAGCAGACTAAAAGAGCCGCATAAAAACGAGCACCCGGTGACGGTGAATTGCAAAACCCACGAGCGGGTGACGCAAATGGTCTTTTTCATCCCAACTTCAAACACTGTTCTAGGACCACCTCTCCATCCTCTAATCCTACACCTGCCATACCGCCCGCTGATTGGATCGATTCCCACTTATTTTCACGATTAAAGTGGGGCTAGAAACTTCCGCCTGTTCCCACGTCTCCTCTCGTTCCTTTGATGAAAAGCATCGCATTTCCTCCAACCTCACCTTCACCCATCCTCCCCCCCCCATCAGCAGGCGTCTGGAACTCGGAGCGGCTTTTCTCTACCTCTCTCTTCCTGTCGTCTATTTCTCGTGGTTCCTTTCTTCCATTCAATCCCTCTCGTCATATCGTCTTCCATCTCAACCTGCGTCTCTCTTCCCATCGTCGTCGTCCGACTTATTCCTTTTGCAATCTCAACGATTGTCGCAGAGCGAGTGTAGAGCTCCCCTCAGTCTCAGCTCTTCTCTCTACCACCTCCTCATCTCTGCTACAGCCCTCTGTATCAGCATCTCACAGTCTTCGGCTTCTCTGCTCTTCCGTACAAGCGTTTCCTCTTGTCGGTTCATCTTTTCGCCCTCTTTCGCAAGTCTTCCACCTCGATTTTCCGAGTCTGAACGCGCGCTTGCTATCTTTCGAGTCACACGAGATCGCAAGGTTCTGCTGAGCATCAAGCAAAACCTTCCATCATTCTCCGCCTCTCATCTTGGTGTTTTCCGATTTTCATCAACACATTTTGCAGATCAGCTCCATCGCCTTTCTAGCATTAATATCACGAATTACACGCCCTTTTTCCATCAACCTCAAGCTATAGTTCATCGAATATATCTCGCCATGGCTGATAACGGACCTCCTCCATCGAGCGCTCAGCTCCCACCACCTCCACAAACCAATGCTGGTGCGCCTGGCTACGAGCCACACAATGGCCAGTCCCAATCATCGCATATGCCTCCTCCACCTCTTCCTCCGGTTATCATCCCACAAAACACGAACCCCATCCCAACCGCAATTAGCTCTCCTATGGGCGAGAATGGCGTGGTCATGTCCCCAGACAGCGCAGGTGGCTTTGTTCGTCGCGCAGCTCCTGAACCAAACAAGCGTGCTCTTTATGTTGGTGGGCTTGATCCCAGAGTCACAGAAGATGTCCTCCGTCAAATCTTTGAAACCACCGGACATGTCCAAAACGTCAAAATCATTCCTGACAAGAATGTAGGTGCGGTCGGTATCAGCTCTCCCACAGATGTCAGTTTCTTGAGACTTCCAGCGCGGAAATCACCCCCTAATTTCCTTGTTTTTCCGTTCCTTTCCATGGTGGTATTCACTGATCATAAGTGCGGCACGCTAATTACTATTTAGTTACAGAACAAGGGATTCAACTACGGCTTTGTCGAGTACGACGATCCTGGAGCAGCAGAACGCGCCATGCAGACCCTCAACGGCAGACGAGTTCACCAGGCGGTAAGCATATTGACGACCTCCGATGATACAAACATAGATTCTGATGATGTTTGCAGGAGATTCGAGTCAACTGGGCTTATCAATCCAACACCTCCAACAAGGAGGACACCTCCAACCACTTCCACATCTTCGTTGGCGATCTGTCAAATGAAGTCAACGACGAAGTTCTTCTTCAAGCTTTCTCGGCCTTCGGCTCTGTCTCTGAAGCTCGCGTCATGTGGGACATGAAGACTGGTCGCTCTCGAGGATATGGATTCGTTGCCTTCCGCGAGCGCCAGGATGCTGAGAAGGCCTTGAGCTCCATGGACGGAGAGTGGCTTGGTTCTCGTGCTATCCGATGCAACTGGGCCAACCAAAAGGGCCAACCATCAATCTCTCAACAGCAAGCCATGTCTGCCATGGGCATGACTCCAACCACTCCTTTTGGTCATCACCATTTCCCGACTCACGGCGTCCAGAGCTATGACATGATTGTCCAACAAACCCCAGCTTGGCAAACCACTTGCTATGTTGGCAATTTGACTCCATACACCACCCAAAACGACCTTATCCCTCTCTTCCAGAACTTTGGTTTCGTGGTTGAGACCCGATTCCAAGCCGACCGTGGTTTTGCCTTTGTCAAGATGGATAACCATGAGAATGCAGCAATGTCTATCTGTCAATTGAGCGGTTACAATGTGAATGGTCGTCCTCTCAAGTGTTCTGTAAGTTTCATATCCCATTCACCCCGTCGGATTCACCTTCATTTACTAATTTTCTTTTAGTGGGGTAAGGACAAGGCACCTTCCGCAGATGGTTTCCCAACTGGAACACCTACTGGTTATAGTCCACAGGGCGGCCCAACTCCTGGTGGTTACCCTGGAACACCTTCTGCCTACTTCCCTCAATATGGCGGAGGAATGCCAGGTCAGCCAACAGGTCCTCAATCAGCTGGCCCAATGTCCCAACAAACCCCACCTCAATTCCCTGGTCAACAAGGCGGATACGGTGGCCCACCAGCTCAATCACCAAGTCAATATCCTAACCAACAGCAAATGGCTTACGGAGGCGGAGGCTCTGTCAGCGCTGGTGGCTATGGTCGTGGTCAACAACAAGCACCTGCTGCACAATGGAATGCTCCCCCGGCCCAAAACTTTGGAAATGGCTTCGGTGGATACCAAGGTTAAACACCATTCTTTTTTCATTTCCAGATTCCGTGACGGTTTCATTTTTACGAATTATTTCTTGATGATTTCGTATGGTCTTGGAGGAAGTTAGGGATATTCAATTTGGGCACTAATCTTTCATGTTTTTCCCGCGTCTGCTTTTTCTTGCGCTATGGTCTTAAGCCATTCAGGCTAGGCCCTTCAGCATACAATCTGCATAGGACTCTTCTTTCTTAAAAATGCTCTCCTCTTTTGCTTTTACTAGTTTCTGTGTTCACTAGTGTTCTGGAAAGGTGATTATTTCGTTGAACCAAAAAGTTGTTTTCCTTGGCTATCGTCCTTCCTTTGGCTTGGGACTTGGATCTCTTTTGGCTTTTGATTGTAGCCATATCTCCTTCGCCTCTTTCGGCATAACGAGTCACGAATCTTCTATAGCGACTACCCAGTATCAAAAATTCCAGCTCACCAATGTCGTTATTTGAGTATGAGCGTTGAGCGAAAGGATTGTGTGTATGAAATGTAATGAAATGAGAATAGGTCATGAATATATGCCTTTTCGGCCATGAATTGTGATTAGATGTTTGTGATTGAACGTGGTGAAGGGCATGTGAGTGACACACATTTGCCCCGCGCTGGTTCAATGTGACAGAATTTATGACTTGTCCCGCGGAGGTCAGGAAAAAGGTTGATCCGAGAGCTCAATCCGACAACGGACCTCGGCTTCTGATGATGCTGTTGCTGTTGCTCGTGGACCCTGGAATAAATATTTCAGTAACATCAACAACTTTCCCAGGCAGATTTAAATCGTCACCTTCCCAACTTCCTTAAGCAAGCATGTCGGAAATCAGCGGCATCTCACCGCCGGATTCAAATGATATCCCTCTCCTAGACCCAGCGGGAACATTACCTACCCCACCTTCTGAATCCCCTCTCGCAGATGTTGCTTCTCCTCCATCCCATCTGGCCTCTAGCATAATACCTGAAATACCGATACCGATACCGAAACCAGAATCGAAGTCCAATCCCATACCCAAACGAACACCCGAATTCAAAACCCTCCTCTCGTGGGCACCCCTGTACCTGTCTAAAACTGATCGCGTTATCGAACGATTAAGCGTTATCCTTAAGAGTCCCGGGGACACGGATAGTTTGCTGAGTGCGCTTTGTTATTCTAGTTTACTGGTTTCCGTGGTTTTGAGGAATTTGGTGGCTTTTCAAGAGGGGGAGGTGAGGAGGAGGGCTGAGGCGGTGGTTAAGGTTCTTGTTGGGGGGAGTTGGGAGGGGGGTGTTGATCTCTCTACTATACTTAAGGGCTCTGGATTCGGCTTGGGGAAGATAGGGAAGGAGAGCATTGAGGATATCGCGGGGAGATTGAAGACTTTTAGTGGATTGATCTCGCAGGTTCGGACCTTCCTTAGGCTTTTTGGGCTTGTGTCTATTTGGAGGGGAGGAAAGGCGGTTTTGCTAAGATTGGAGGGGGGAGAGAGGGATGTTGGGATTGCGCTTGATAGTCTGGGTGTGTTGACTGGTCTTTGTTATCAGATCGCGGAGAGTGGGGCTTATTTGAGTGGGAAGGGTGTTTTGGGGTGGGATGCGCGGAGGCAGATGAGGGCGAATGTTTGGAGTTCGAGGTTTTGGGGGGTGGGTGTTGGGTTGGATTTGGTTAAGTTGGCGAGGGAATACAAGGGCCTTCAGGAGGAGAAGAGGAAGACGGGCGGGAAGGAGACAGAGAAGGGAAGTAAGGAGGAAAGTTTGGAGGAGAAAGAGATCCATGTGAAGAGAAAGGTTGCTATTGATTTGGCGTTTGCGCCGCTCACTGTGCACTGGGGTCTAGAAAGTGGTCTGGTCAGCGAGGCGTGGGTTGGTATACTTGGGACTGTGGCGGGTGGATTGGGATTGAGGGAGAAGTGGAGGCTTGCTGGGCTGGAGCTGGAGAAGAACTAGCTGAGAAGTTCGATGGGTTTATCGCATGGGAGGCGTTCTGTCTTGTACCAATGATGGATTTCCTAAGAATTGGGAACTAGGGATTTGCTTTCAACTGTAGGATTACGGCCGAGATCATGAGACTGATTCCAATTGAGTATAGAGGATGTGTAGAAACAATCAATAGAGTTTGGTATCAAGATCTGGGTGGTATTATTATTTGGCTTAGCATGTGGTTGCTCGCTGAATTGTAATGACGCTCGGAATTGTTCAATTGTCGAATATACGATGAAGACGAGCGCTCCTTGTTTTTGTTTTCTTTACTCGATTTGAGATTTCGTTACTGTTTATTACTTTACAATTCTTGATTTGAGCTTGTTTATTGTTTTTAGCGCCTCCTTGAATACAATGAAAGTTATTGAGATTGATTTAAGGAGGTTTGGGAACGGAATTTCTTTGAGCATCTTAGCTAGGGCGCATCACCACTTGCCCTTAGTGCCAAGCGAGGAGATTGAAAGGTTCATCAGGAAATAAATTAATTCGCAGAGATGAGGAAGGAATCTTGTTAAATTTCTACTCTTCATGGCCCTAAGCCGCAATTCCATTTATTCATTTCATTGCCAGACACGTTCGGCTACCATAGGTAATGCTTTGCAAGTAAGAGCTCCAGGCATTGCACTGGGTCCACCTACGTTACTTTAATTGTGCGAAACTGCCTTGGTTAATGAAAAGTATTATCCAAGAGTATTTAGGAGAAACAAGAAGTCGACTTTGTTATTCTTCTAAAAATTCTCGAACAATTCTTCAAATTTCCCTAGATAATTTCGCACACTCAATCTGAATTCGGTGCACGCGGAGCAATGGCGCGATCTCTTACTACGTGTCTCTGAGAATCCTCATTCGCCAACAAATCACTATGTGCCCGTAATGATATGGTGCGCGATTTTCTCGGCCAAGGCATCTAAGAATATGTTAGTCAAATTGCGATGATGATGTGCCTCGCAAAAAGGACTTACAAATAGTACTTTGAGGATGGCCGGGTGGAAGCAGCGGGAACGTTGATGCATCAACAACTCTTAAGGCGCTGACACCAATGACCCTTGCTCTGCTGTCGGTGACGGCGAGCGGATCTGACAGCTTCCCCATCTTGCATGTACAACTGGCGTGATAGACAGTTTGCACGTGGCTTCGGAGCCAGTCTTCAATCTGAGCATCAGTGCTTATGTTCTCTCCCGGAAGTACCTCAGGACCAACGATGACTCCTTGCATTACTGTGGCAGCCCAGAACTCACGAGCTCGCTTAATAGCAATGACTCCTGTCTCGAGATCCGTCTTATTGGTGAGCCAACCTACATTGATTATTGGTGGGTCATCCATGCTGCTGGAATTTAATGAGATGTTGCCTCGCGATAATGGCGTAATGAGAGCTGGTTCAAGGGTGCCGTAAGATATGTTGCCCGCCAAGTAGGTTCCTGGGTTGAAGTTGATGACTACATGCTCGATGTCGGGCCAGTCAGCCGGGAAAGTGGCAAGATCGCGAATAGCCTTTTATTTAATGTTAGAAAATTTAAGTCTCACTAAGGGCGTAGAAATGTCTACCGTTGCCGACATGTTTGCTTTATAGTTCGCCGGGACTTTCTCCCAGCCGAGATACTCGGCATTGTTGGTAGTTAGTATGCCAGTTTGATTAATGTTGTAAAGCTGTGACTGTCTTGCAGCCTCAATGGGATCTTGCAAGACGGAAACCGAAGCAGTGTTGATTTGGTGAGTTACAGGCCACAGCACATGGTCCCACATGTTACCACCAACTCCGGGTCGGTTAGCAATTATTGTAATGTTGTGTTTGTCTAACTCGGCTTTCGGTCCAATGCCACTGACCATTAGAAGCTGTGGAGATTGGAAAGTGCCAGCAGATACAACGACTTCCTTGGTGGCATTCAGTAGATATGAGACTCCATTACTTTTGACGAGAACTCCTGTTGCAGTTACGTTGCCATCAAACACAATCTTTTCCGCCATAGTATGTATGTAGATGGCCATATTCGGATAGAGTTCGTTGCGCGCAAATGAGGCTTGCAGGTAACTTGCTTCACTGGAAGATCTCGTCTGGTCATCTGGTCTAATTGTCAAAGGACAATATTGACTCCCAATGAGAGCTCCACTGCTGAAGTCCTCAATGTCAGCAATACCTATTGCTCGAAGTCCGAGCTGTCCCCATGATGAGAAAGGAGCTGCAGAATTTGGGAAAGAAACGTGAAGAGGTCCACCACCAGCCTTGTACCCCCTTTGGCTGGGGACTGAGGCGTTGGTTGCTCTTTTCATGGTATCTGGCACCGTATAGTTTGCACTCATCTCATAGAATGGCAAAAGATTTTCAAAGGTATAGCTTTCATCTCCCACTGCATTCGCCCAGGCCTGCTGAGCGCCCACTGTTGAACGCTGATAGAGCATAGCATTCAGGGCAGACGAGCCGCCGAGAGTTCGGCCACGTGCATACGAAACTGTGTTGCCGTACAGTTGTGGTTGTGGAGCCGTTTCGAAGTTCCAGTTTATGGATTGTACAGCTGTATTCGGAATGTAATACCCCGGCACCAGCGTTTGGTTCCCGCTTTCTTGCTCGTAGAAACCTCCTGCTTCAATGACAGCAATCGAAATTGTCTGGTTTTCAGCAAGACGTGAGGCCAATGCTAGTCCAGCTGTTCCACCGCCGACAATGACATCTAAGAACGTAACAATTTAGACGGTGATCTGGTACATGTGTGTTTGGCCTACACTTACAATCGTATGTGGCGTTCACACCTGGAATTCCGAAATTGTTCGAGTACGTTGGACTTCCAAAGCGCGAAGCTGCAGTGCCTTCAAGAAGTAGTGTCGCAAGATAGACGAACTTGAACATATTTGAAGGCGAATCCATACTGAGAATGGAATTAAAGTTTGCGAGGTCGTGCAAGAAAAAGGGCAATGGTTTGAAAGATTCGCTTACCTATATTTACGGATATGCGGAGCTTTTTGATGTAGGAGTCTGTAGAGAGCCATTGAAGTAAGATCCGCCACTTCGTCATCAAAGTCGGGTGGCTGAGAATATAGTACTACAGAAAGAGGATCTAGGGCGAAGCTAAGCAGAGCACGCGTAGGGCCCTGAAGATCACTATGAGAGAGAGCCACTCAAAAATACCAACGATTTTTAAACTAGTCAACTGATTTGCCTGGATAGCGATTGTTTTTACTCTGCTCCTTGCACAACATTCTTCTATACTTTTCCAGTGTGTACAGAACAGGAAGAGAGGAGGTTTCCAATCTAGCAAGATAAAACAACATGCCGTACGCCTACTGGTCCTTTGGTTGTACTTCCTGGGAGCAATGGGACGAAGCTGAGAAAAACGGAACTACCGGCCTCCAGCCACGCAATCACACATCAAAATTTGCATCCTATTGAGTCAACACTCAAGACCGGGAATGACGCACTCTCTCTCTTGTCACGCTAACCTTTCTCACGCATGTTTTAGCTTGTATTATGTGAGAGATATTATGCGAGAGGGGGATTGGTTTGGGGTTCTGGTGATATGAGGCTTAACAGATATTATGAACAAAAAATAATATTTGTCGAAACAGCGTCGTTTTCTTCAAATTAGAATCTCTATTTCAGTCGTACTTGAAGCTCCTGATCTTATTTTTGGCAAATCCCCACTTTATTCAGGTCTTGGTAGCTCTTGAAGAGTTGCGGTATATGCTATCTAATTAAGATCACGAGAGAAGTATGCTGCAGCTAGTCCAGAGAAGCATCCAACTCTCAATACCCAGGCCACCGCATTAGCTTCTGCCAGCTCAAAAAAAGCAATTCCCCCATAAATGATACTGCCCACGGCAGCAGAGAGAATTTGTGGCATAGCAATGGCAATATTGTGCACACCTATGATTGTTGCTGCACTTGACCTTATATCTACCCCAATAGGACCTGAAGAGATCTTCTGACTCTCTATTTGATCAATATCCACTTCTTGATTCGCAAATGTCAGTGTTGAAGAACTTGCTAATGATGAAGACGATTCAGCCAAACTCGTGGCAACTGATTCTTCACTTTCCACCGTGCTCTCTTGCAATTTCTGACCAAATAATTGCAAAGGGTGCCCGTGGTGTGAGAGCCCAGGAGATGCCAAGTATTACTGTGAATGACACGGCGCAAAGAAAAATTGTCTGTTAACGTAACGCCGAGCATACAAAGGGATACCAACACGTACGAGTACATCCATGCGCGAGCAAGAGAAATCCAATTTTCAGCGCTCTTTATGTCCTCCTTCGTCAAAATGTTTGGTTTCTCATCCAATTACACTTGTGTTAAAAAACGCGAAGATTGCTGCGTAGTCTTGATTCGAGGAGTTACTGGAGTTCCTTTTGAGATGACAATTGGAAGTGCCAAGCTTGTGAGCAGGGCAATAACCGAGAATAGCAGCATCGCCAAGGTTGCATGTCGTATCGATTGGTCTTGGAGAGCAGTGTAATATCGAAAAGAGGGTCTTCCCTTCTTCTCGGATAGTACTTAATACTTATCTATTCCTTATTAGTTTCCCCTCGAATTGAATATCTATGCTAAACTCACATAGTTTGCTGAGGTATCTTGTAGGCAGTGTTAGCCACTAATAGTATGTAATGAATAGGCTAGACTTACGTCGATATAGAGAAGAGAAATGGGAACCAGGTTAGCCATGTGAAGAATTGCACCACACAAACTATTCTGATTCTCGGCGGAAGAACAGAGATACTTCTTGCTATCTCTCGGTAGACGTGACCATATCCCGAGTTCTTTGCAACTTGATTGATGCTCGTCTCCCTTACTGCAGTCGAAGTGATTGAGAAGCAAAACCCTAGAGACAATGAAGCAATGAAGCAGAGTCCTTTGAATTGTGTATTCTCGATCACTTCTGGTCCTTTCGGCATCTTGAGAAAACCACAACCATACCCAACTGCACTACCAATAATTACCACACAGCTGGTAAACGAACTTGCTTGTACTTGCTGCTTAGCTGGACAAGAGTCGACGATCAGAGCTCGAATTCCTGTCTGCACAGGTTGAATTGCAACATTCAGTGCCCATATCCAAAGACCAGCAAGAATCATCTTCAACACCACAGCAGGGGTATCGTACGCATTTAGGTTAAAGAAGTGGCCCAAAAGGTCTATAATTTCACTCGTCCAAGGAAGGCGATTGAGAAATATCATTGTTACTAGTATACCGTAAACGATAAAGGGTTTTCGTCCACCCCACTTGTAGGTACGATTGTCGCTTCTATATCCGATATATGGCTATAAGGCTATTCCGCAAATAGGACCGGCAAGCCAAACCAGGGAGACTATTGACGGATGAAGCCCCATAGAGAGGAGGAATGGCTGTCCCGCATCAGTTCATAACATTCTGAGTGGTTTTTATCAAGAACCCACAGAGCCTCCTGACATGATTACGGACCAAACCACTTGTAATATGTGTTAACGTTAGAAATTATTCATCGCATGGGGTGGAAAGAGCAGTTTTTTTAGAAGTCAGTTACCCTCTAAGACCGATTGTAAGACAGAATAAACTCTAGAAACTAAGTTTTCTGACCCCCCTTCCCCGCAGTTCCTCATGATAAGCATCATCTTCTCGATTACTCAGTATATCCTCTCCATGAAATGCGGGCGGTATTAAAGAATTTAAGGTGCTCATTCTAGTTAGGTTAAAACAATTCAAATCTTTCTTTTTTTACAAACGAGAAATTAAACAGTATAGAATACAATCAATTTTACTCCCGCGACAATTTTTCAGATGAGAGATCTTGTTCAATCAACTAGCCAATCAACACCTGCATTGAGTGATTAATCCCTGTCTCCGAAAGGAAGCATAGGTACCGAGAAGTGTCGGAACCGATTCTCAACCCCTCGTCAACCTTCTCCATCACGACCCCGAGTGGAATCAGCTTACCTTTAGAGTCTACTTGCGCTTCTCGATCAACGCAAAGACTAGAATTGGTGTTCAGGAACCCGGGGACCAATTCTTCAATCGACAACGAGACCGCTGCCGTGGGACGCATCGCCGCTAAACACCAATTTCGATATCGTCATGAAGTTTTCTATGGAGCCATGTGTACCTGCCGATTCTCATGGTATCGCCACAACAACAATGAGTGCTTGGTGCGCTGATTGGCACTGGTTCGACCGCTGGGAGGACCCGTCGCTCGAAAAATTAATTGCATGGTATGCCGAGAAATTCCCACTCAACTTGACTACAGGCAGAGACACGAAACGGCACCAGAAATTGATAGTGATTTCGACTGGAGAAGTCGTCGGATATGCTCGTTGGCTTCTCCCTCCCAATTTAGCAATGGAGAATGTATGGAAGGAAGCTCAAGCGGCAGAACCAACGCCAAAAGAGAGCGAGTTGTTTGAAAAGAAAGCAAGCATTCCTTTGCCAAAAGTGAGGAGTGACGAGATGTTGGAATTTCGCAGCACTCCGTTGGTTGAGGCAGATGCAATAATTATGAAAAACGGCCCCTATCTAGGTACATAATTCCCTATGCATTTCTTGTTATATAGAACAATATCCAAGTCACAAGCGTACTCTTTTGAGCAGTTTTGGTCTATTTGATACTTAAGCCAACGTTCCAACGACAAGGAGTCGCGACTATGCTTGTGAAAAGCGGTCTTGAGATAGCAGACAACTACCACAAGAAGGCGCATGTTATGGCGCGTCCTGCTGGATTGAAGCTTTACGAAGATCAAGGATTCCGAATTGTGGAGACAGCGTTTACGGATTACTCACAATTTGGTGCGATTGAGCCATATGTCCACCATTTTATGGTCCGGGAGCCAATCGAAGAATCAGGGAAATAAATGCTCTTATTGGTCACATCTATGAAATTCCACTTGTGAAATTTCAAGCTACCTCATCAAACACACACACCTGTGAAAATATGTGCAGCTATAATTCCTAGAAAAACCGAGTTAGTTGTTTCTGGAGACATGACTTGATAAATCAATAATTGATTGACTGATTTGGTTGTTCGTAATCTTTGGGTAAAAGCACAGAGTAAAGGGGAAGATGTTAAAGGAATTTTTGAATTGAGACGTCATAATAATTCGCCAGCATAGCATTTCTCGCAGATTTGGGTGCTTTGGTACTTTACTTGCATACCAGCTTGTAAGATTGTCTCTGGAACCCAAAGTTTCCTAGAATCCTCGGTGTATAGTAGCGTGAAGTTGCCGGGTATGATTCTGGAAGAAACACATTATTTCTCGAAAACAAAAATAAACATAAACATATCACGGACGATACTGAATTCAGATTGTCATTTTCGAGACAAAGTTTCTAATTGACCAACTCAATAGTAACCTGATCCAGCACCATCAAAACCGCCCCAAGTATTCTGGTTCCCCAACCCCTTCAATTCCTCCAACCTCTCAACCCTAGATTCGCAACATTTTCCTAAGCTAGATTTTCGGGTAACACAGCGAGTGTAAGCGGTCTCCCTTTTCAAGACCTTCTCCTTGGGATAGACAGTCTCCCTCTTCAACACCTTTTCCTTGGGGTAGGCTGTCTCCCGCTCCAACAAGACAGCACTTTCCACTGGTGCCCGTGTGAACAGCGGAGAAATTGTGGCATCGTCTAGAACATAATATCAGTTTATTGAACACACAATGCGAGTTTGCGAAACCGGATCAACTTACTGCTAGCAAGAGGCAAGGCTGTTACCGCGCCCAAAATTGCCAAAACCGTTGCTACCGAGGTGAACTTCATTTTGAATGTAGGGGTAAAGATGGAATTATATGGATAGTGGAAGCGGTGTGAAGTTGTCTGGTTCAAAAATGGTTTACATGAGTTGGTTTCTCGTGAAGTACTTTTATTTTCTATCTTCCAAAGAAAAGAGAGAGAAAGCCTTAATAGAAAAAAGCTTGGATTATAAAAAAAGTGAGCAAATTTAAGCTTAACTCGCAACTCACTGTATTGTCTGATAGACATTTTAAATATTTGCTATGTTGACTTGAAGATTGGAAAAACAACGACGCGCTCCTTCGTATGGAGCAAAATGTTATAGAAAAGTATGAATAATCGCTTTGTTTGAAAACCTTTCAAGTTGGCTCTACTGCTACATCGTCATACAGTTGTATAGATAGTAGGCATAAGATTCAACGGTTTTTTTAGTCCCAATTTTGGATGACGCCTTAAAAATCTCAGCTCGCTTAGCTGAACATAACCCCTAGATCACTATTTTAGACCATGGACTAGCTCTTCTGGTATATCAAGAGCTTCCAGAACACAAATGGGAAAGATTTATATTGAGTTATATAAAGTAGAAGGATGCAAATAGTACCAATCAAAGTTGGGAATCTATGTCTTCAAAAGAACATTCCAGATTCTTTGGACCTCTCGCTTAACCATGCCGTGCCACTACTGATAGAACCTTGAGGTTGTTGCCTACCATACTTGTATGTGAAGCTATAAGGTTTTGTCCAGAATTTAGAGAAGCTTCCTTTTGGCAAGCCATTTGCCTTGCAGATACCTCATGCTGTTGTGCGATTCGCTCCAGCTCAGAGAGGGGGAAGCGAATGGCAGATGTGTAAGTCTTACTTAGAATCTTAATGAGGAGAAACATTCAGCGTTCATGGATTCACTCATGTCTTGTATTCAAAGAATATGTGACGTTCATGTATTCACAACAGTTATGAACAAGAATGCTGCCAGACTGTGAGTAAGACTAATACCTCCGTTCCTCTATTATAGTCATTTTGCAACCAGATTCCAGACGCTCTTTCATCTCCAAGAAACCAGACCAAACGACTTGAGACCATAGACTACCAGCCCTAAATGGCGAGCTTCACATCATCCCAATTCGCAACTATCTCACATAGAGACGTGATACCTCCACCACCCACCGCAATATGCTGCTCCCAGGCACCGATTCCACAGAGCATCAGCAATAATCTATATATCAACCACTTCATTGAAGCCCTCCAAGCTCTCAAACACCAAGGAGCCCTCACAAACACGCCCCTCTTCCGCACCTACACCCGCCCCCTTACCCAAACAAAACTCTGGCCACCCCCCTCGCACCGAGTAATCAAACTCCAAATCTGCACCAATGCCTCAGACTTCAACCGCGATTTCCGACACGTAAGATATTTCATCTTCCAATGCGATATCGAAGACGTGGAGACAATATCTTCCAACACAAAGCCAATCAAGGAAGTCAGCGAAGCACATATGTTCCCGGCCGAGGTTTGGAGAGAGATCGATGAGAGTGTTGTGGATTATTGGATCCAGTTTGATGCCAAGGAAAATGGTGTGCTTTGGATGGAGAAAGAGAGTAAGCCTAAGGATGGGGAAGAGGTTAGCTGGGTTTGTAAGAGGTGTGATGTTCAGGTTTGGATTAAGGAGTTGAGAGTTTCTACTATTTGAGGAGGGAAGAATTCTGGATTGGTGACTGGAAGCGATTTTGCAATGCATCATGAGGAAGGCTCTTTTTATTGGCGCGGAAGTGGAAGTTTAGGTCCCCTGCCATTTCCTCGGCACGTTTCTTTTGATAATTTCTAGCCATCGAGAGCTCCTTTCCAACAGACACCACTTTTCTAACGGTAATTGACACTTTGGCTACCTAAATAACCGTAAATACCTAGAATGCCACCTAATTAATCCTAAAGTAAGTGTTTTACCACCTATTTAAATGCTCTCTAAATTTAGAGTAAAATGAGAGCACTCTAGTTTTAAAAGAGAGATAATCTGTTTAGAAACTCACTATTGTTTTATTCACTTATTAGCTTCTATACTTCTCTAAGTTTCTAGAGCTATTCCTAGTATTTACTATAGTTTGTTTCGTTTTCTCTTTCTTTAATAATCTTCTTTTAGCTAAATTATATACTATTCTTTAAATAAAGCGGTTTTAAGTTTTAGCTTTATATAATAGTTTCTTTAATAAGATAAATAAAGAGTAATATTTATAAAAACCTATAACCTAGAATAACTTAATCTAAAACCTTTTTAGAAAGTACTAATTAACTAGATTAAGTAATTACTTAGATTAGATTACTACTACTTATTATAAATCTTATAATATATATACTCTAACTTACTTAACTATAGTTACGAATTATAAGATTAGTAAAGACTAATTAGCTAAAAAATCCCTCTTTTATAACTAGAATACTCTTGTTCTTAGAGAGTATTTATTTAGGTAGTAAAAAGGTTACTTTTTTATTACTTAGATAGTATTCTAGGTATTTATAATTATTTAGATAGCAAAAGTGTTAATTACTGCTTTTCGAAACTCTTACCTATACCTTACTACTTATATCACCCTCTTATATCTCATTGCCAAAGAATAGCCTAAGCAGGTGTGATTAACTTTCAATTTGTTTTTTCCCTCGGGTCATCCTGCCGAGGACGCACCTCGACTCGTTTAAAATTTTGAGAACTGGTGTCATAACTAAGAAGTCTATTTAGAGTCTGTCAATAATCTTTACATGTTTTTCAAAGTTGTGTAGGGTTTATAACTTACCATTCGATATAGAGTCTTTACTAGGCCGGTAAAAGACTTAGTATTTATACCTCCTTTATAAGTCGTGCTATTTACGTATCTTTGAAAGATAGCATAATAACAACAGCAGGATTTAATTCTTAAGAACTAGTACAATCATCAAGAACTTGATTAAGAATCAGTCAATATTTTTAGACTACTTTTCGGATTGCTTTATATATCATAATAAGGATGGTACTTTTCAATACAGAGTCTTGATAAGGGACTGGAAAACCCCGCAAATCGCCCACAATACGTTGTTCCGAACCGAACATACTTTGTTATAGTAGTATTCAGCTGTTGGAAATTCATCCTAGATTTTTTAGGCATTTTTCTGAGCTCTACCTTCTGACGTACTGTTGTTGTTTTGATAAGCGCGGGAAGAAACTCGAACGTGTTTTACGTCACCGTGGTGCGGTTGCGCAGTCGATCCAGGCAGTTCACAATGCCCTACAAGTGCCTCGAATTTAGAATTGATTACGAGCGCTGTATTGCAGTGGACCCTACCTGTAACTTAGGGAAGAGGTTTCCAGCTGCAAGCTCCCAACATTTACGGGGAGCGTGGCAAATCAGAAGTTTTCAGCGCATTACACCCACATGCATAAGCCTGAAACGCCCCCTAAGAATAACAACGTCGCGATCAATAAACCAAACACCACTTAAAGCCTTGGAGTTAAAGGGTTTTGATATTCATTCCTTCATTCATAGCTATCTGTCTCTCCCCGGCTAAAAACGCACACACACAAGAACATCTATACACATCCGAACCGAATTTCAATCATTCCATTCGAACTCCAAGCGGCCCATCCCCAGCCAAAAAAACATCATACAAGAACGAAGCCTCCCCCCCATAAATCTTTATTTTTTCACCCCCCACCAAACGAAGCCCATCCCCAAGAGAATAGACATCAAATGTGCCATTGCAAGATAAACGAAGAATCCAGCACAAGTGCCTTTTATCTCGTAAAGAATCGAAAAGAAGAAGAAATCGAACATACAAAAACGGACTCGATATCAAATCGTCCCTCCCCAATATATGAAAACAACAACAAGAAGAAGCATCTACAAAAGATGTCTAGAAAGGTGTCGGGAGCGGACGCTACGCTTGATCTTGCTAGCAGCCGTGCTGGAGTAGACACTCAAAGCCAATCCACCACCACAAGTCTCCTTCGCGTCGCCCTCGCAAGGTATAGAGCACTTCGAATCATCGAGCTTGTCCTCCTTTGCCAGGGTGTTGCTGCAGAAACATTGGCCACCGAATTCGGTACCAGCGAGACTGTATCCCTTGGATGCGCAGTAGGCGACGCACTTGGTGTTTGTGACTTGCTTCTGACCAATGTCGGCGAATGTAAGTGCTGACAGGACGCGGTTGGAGTCAGTGCCATCTTGGTAGCAGCCTTTGTATGCGAATCCGTTGCCGACTGAATCACCACCAGTGGATGGAGTGGATGGCGTGGAGGTAGAGGTTGGTTTGGAAGGTGCAGCACTGTTCGATGAGTCAATGGTTGTTGTACCGATAAGAATGGTAGTAGTAACATACGTGTCTAGAGATTCTGAAGAAGGAGGGGAAGTAGGACTTGGAGCCGCAGTCGCTGCTGCTTGCTTGGTGGTTACAACAGAAGCCGGTCCTGATGCGGTTGCAATTGGGCCAGCTGGCTTGGATGCGGAGCTCGAAGGCTTGGAACCACTTGCGCTTGAAGAAGGTCCTGGTGCTACTGGACCTGGTGCTGGAGCACCGCCAGCGGCAGCAGCTCCCCACTCGCCGATTGGGTTGTTACCTGGAAGAGCAGTCAAAGTACCAGTGATAGTCTCTTGGATGGCTGATGGAATGTTGCAAGTGGTTGAATCGTCGTTGATTCCGCCGATCAAGCCAGGGCACTTATCCATACCAGAATCACCAGCATCGCAGTTGTCAATGATCTGTTGAAGGGTTGGAAGATCCCATCCGGCGATGAAGTCGGCGTGTAAACCGTAACCAGTTTGGTCACCGTTAGCGAGAACGAAAGGTTGCTTGCCTTGACCTGGAGTCCATCTGCTAGCAAACTTGGGTGTGTTCCAGTAAACTTCATAAAACAAGTGAGGAGTGTGGATCCATCCTTGAGGGCAGTTTCCATTTGTAGGGAACTCGGAGTTTTCCTTGTAGTTTTGGAGACCGGCAGCAGGGTTGTAGCAAGATGGGAAATGAATATCAGCTCGGAGAGGAGAAGCATAACCATCGCAGTTCTTGTCTGAGAAGCCAGAACCTGCACCCTTGTTGTTTGTGTCCCCAATACCAACTCCGTGAAGACCGTCCGAGTTTGCTGGGTACAATGGCTCGTTGGTGTTTGATCGTGGGCAAGTCCATTGAACTGCTTGTGGGGTTCCTTGAGCCTTGTCGAGAATAAGATTACCACCTGAGGCTGGTGGAGATCTGAGAGCCGAATTTCCTACTACCATACGTTGACCGATTGGGAAAGCTTGAATCTTGTCTGTGGTAGCCTCGAAACTAGAAAATATCAGCGATAGATCGAATCTAGAAATATCGGTTCCACTTACAAGTAGTACACGTTCATGTAGAACATCTCAACCTTCTCCAAAGCTCCAGTTGCAGGATCCTTGAAATATAACGAGGGTGTCCAGTAGTTGCTCTTGTCGTTCTTGATCAAGGATGACGTGCAAGTTGACTCCAAGGCTTGGGTATCCGACATGGTCAACGCGAACTTGTTACCACCTTGAATGGCGTGAACGTGTCCGGAAGCTACTCCTGGGTTGATGATGGGATCCATACGTCCCTCTGTAAGAGGACCCTTTCCATAGAAATGGTTGACTGCGAATGAACGCTTGGTAGCAGAATATGCGGTTGCGGTGGTGGCGAGGGCCGACAAAAGTGATATCTTTGAGAAATGCATGGTTGTTATTTTTTTGTTTGTTGCAATAGAATTGAGGGTGTTGGAGATCAATTTTAATATGAACGGCTTTGTTTTGTGAATGTTATGGTTGCGATTCGCTGGTGCTGGTGATTGGGTTGCTGTCAAAGCTGGTTGTTGTTGTTGGAAAAAGACGAGTACTGGACTCAATTGGATTGGAAATTGAAATGAATGTGGTATCTGTATCGACAGATAATAAATGAATGAAGGGAGCGAACAAATGAATGTGTAGCACAGCGAGGCGAATGCAAACCAGAAGTGGTGTTGAGGTCAAAAGAAAGTGGACAATAGCAGGGCGGGGGGGGAGCGACACTTATATTTTGATATTGAGCGCCGTGGGGGGAAGTGCTAGCCGACCACCACCCCTGTCACTCTTACCGTGGACAGGGGTGTGTAGGGAGCCAAAAAGGCGCTAAAAGAAGACGCTCTGGACATGGAAATTACAACTGCCTTTATTCCCTTTTATTCTGATCAAAGCCTCAAAGCGCACTATACAGAATATAGCCGTGAGTTACACAACTGCCACCAACTTTATTGTGCTGAATTTGGTCTATACGTTTTAATAACAAGCCTGATGATAGGGCAAAGAAGGGCGTCTACCACCGTGGGAGGCATTCACCGTGGGAGGCATTCACCGATTTTGAGGGATGAGATGCAATGCAAAAGCCCTTCTGCAGGGGAAATGCACTAGAAAATCCACCCTTGCAGTGAGATGCGGGTGAGACGGGGCTCTGGTCAATCTAGTCAGGTACCACCAACAGCACATGGCGTCTCGCTGGGAGGCAGAATGGTCGTACCTGATATTTGGTGGGCGGTGGGGGTTGTCATTTGTGAGAGGGTGTGGTGTTCCTTTGAGACCAGCTTTCTGTGAGGGCTAGGGTGGTATTTTTTCGGTAACCACACTTCTGAAAAAGAACATCACAGGGGCTTCTTACCCGAAAGGGCAAAAGGGGGGGGCAGAAGGAAGAGCTGCACAGGGTTGAGGGGCCAGAATACAACGGCGTAGCTCGGCTGGCAAGGGTTGTTGGTGTTGTTGGACTTGGGATGAGATGAACAGGTCAACAGAGTCTCGTTTCTTTCTTCCTGTTTCCTCCCCTTCCCTGCTCAAGATCCTTTCATGAAATTGATCAATTGGTCAATTGATTCCCAGTCTGTGGTGTTCCCGCTGTCCCGCGAGCCCCAAATTTCTTTTGACCCCTGTTTCCCGTCCCTTCTAGGCAAAATGAATGGGCGTGTTTCGAAACGATGGCACAGCAGGCCAACCAACCTCACCTCGTCCAACCCAGATTCGTTCCATCCAAACGCCCTGTGTTCTTCAGTTCCTTACCTAGGTAACAGTTCGTGAAACAATTTTCTTATTAGCCTCATCTCCTGTATCCGTGATCTGTACGTATCTTTTCCACCGACATCTGAGCTTCATTTTGCCTCCCTCACCGAGAGACATTGTTTGACTGGTCATTTTCGAGACCTAGAAGCTCTCCGGTTTCTAACCACATACGACGTGCTCGTGATGGTGCGGATGCACTCAGCAGGAGACGTTCAAAAAAAGGTCTCCTCAGCTTATTTGTATTTCCAGCGTATGAAATCCCGATGCGACGCTGCAAGGCGATAACAATCCCCACTTTGGCGTTCGCTGATAGCTTTCACTGCAAGCTGTGTCATCTTCTTCAGTTAATTTAGGCCCTGCCTACTTAATTCATAATCCTTCATCTGCGCTGTGTGTCCCGCGGGTAGACAAAATTATGCCATTTCAAGCCCCGCTTATTCATGTTGGAAGGATGCAGAGGAGCTGAAGTCATCTCGAAGACGACTCGCATTCCACCCAACAATCCAAAACAGGTGCCCTTTGCGTGTTGGTGATTCCTTTGAGCCTCCAACATCTTATCACGTTGGTTGTCAATTCTCCAGATTTCAAGTATTCGCTTAGCTGTCATATAAGCACCTTGAAACTTCTTGATCCAGAGGGAATTGATACTACCCAACACCTCGTGGCCATCGCCTGTACCTGCGGCGAGCACAATCCCATCTCGTCATATCTGGGCGGTTTTGGCTTGAAGGATGTCCACGGAACATGGCTTTACACGTTGTTTTTTTCGTCCCGTCCGTTCCTAAATCCGAAGTTGCTTTTCCCCTGCCTTGATAACCTTCAAGTACCACCATCAAGTACGTATGAAGTACGAAGTACAAGATAAGGCTTTGATAGAGGATCTCGACCTCAATTGATATCCACTGTGATTCCATATGCTGGCAAAGTGGAACAATCCACCGTGGATACCAAAGCACATGTCCTCCAACCTTAAATGTACTCCAAGGGAAGATTTTGCACAGCATCTGTAGAACAACAGTATTAATTGTGTATTCAAGGCAGTCCAACGATGCTCAAGTAACACACAGTTCCCGAGAAGGGGGGTCGGGTCTTCGACAGATTGGCTTGACCGGGAGCTTCAAATCAAGAATCTGAAGTCAGTTATACGACAATCTTTGAGACCTTGTCAAACGAGTTGGTTTTCCTTGACGTCTGGCTGTTACTCGGTCAGGAAAAGTTGTAGACTACGGGAGGTCATCTGAAGAAGAAGAAAAGAAGTGATCGATCTAGAGCTGCTGATCGGCATCCACCTCAACCGACCCAACTCGGCTCTTCTTGCTCCCATGGTGAGATCTCAAGACGAAACGCAGCACCGCTTCTTGCCGATCCAACTTAACGCGTGTCTCTGCATCTATGGTTTCTTTGTCGGTGTTCCTGTATGTAGGCACCTGCAGTAGTCGCCACAAAAAGAAATGCAGGCTAGTGAGAAAATATGCCTCCCGAAGTGCCATTTCTGTTCTGCAGAATCTTCATTTCTGGAGATGCTGATTCGCCTGCCCTGTTCGGGATTTATTTCCAGACGACGAATTGGAATATGCTTCCTACATGTTCTCAGCCGTTCAACCAACCTGAGGCGGCGACACGCTTTTCTTTCTTGAAAATGGAAAAGGGGTCGATTGGATGGCGAGGGATTCCGAGAATAATCCCCGCGTGGCTTTTTTCCTATCGCGATTCGCAGGTCCTAAATCGGCGGTTGGCTTTGCTGATTGTGACTTGACGTACTTCCTAGATGATGAGAATTGTTACGGAGTTGAGTGAAGCTGTGACGAGTTGAGTGAAGCACTGGTAGACGCTCCAAGGAACAAACAAACTCGTGGTGTTTCTTTTGGAGAGAAATTGGGGTGGAAATGTTTCAAGTAGATCGGATCCCCTTTCCATAGAGGGTTGGGCTTTGGCGCTCTCCACGCGATAAGGGCTTATCGCGAAAATCTTCTCCCCGCAAAGTACCAGTACCTTCGTCAGAAATCCCGAGTACCAAATACCAAAGCTTAAGACGAAAAGAGACATACAAGCCATTGAGTTTCAACCTCCAGTATGGCGCCCATTCCCATCACCATAGTCACAGGTTTCCTAGGATCTGGCAAGACAACTCTCCTCCTCAATCTCCTCCCTCAACTACGCGCCCAAAATCCCGCATACAAGCTTGCCCTCGTCAAGAACGAGTTCGGCGATTTAGCCATCGACAGCCAGCTCGCATCGTCTTCTTCCATAACCGGCGTACGTGAACTCCTCAATGGCTGTATATGCTGTAACCTCGTTGGTCAACTCGATGTGGCTCTCGAAGAGCTCCGAAATACCATCAATCCCGACCGGATCGTAATAGAAACCAGCGGTAGTGCATTCCCCGCCACGTTAGCCATGGAAGTCAATCGTTTGGCAAGAGATACAAAGGGCGCATATGTGTTGGATGGCGTGGTAACAGTCATAGACGTCGAGAATTGGAAAGGCTACGAAGACACGAGTTATACAGCCAAGATCCAAGCCCGATACACAGATCTGATTGTGTTGAACAAATGGGAGATAGCGGGTGAGAGAAGACTGGACGAGTGTCTTGATCGAGTAGGTGATTTGGAAGTCCAAGTTGCGACTGTGAAGAGCGATAAAGGGAGAGTACCAGTTGACTTGGTTTTTGGCGTAGACAATGCTTTAGCGCGGAGTCTCGGTGTCGCTGTGACTGAAGAACACGATCATGCTGCGAATGGCCATGACCATTCGCATGCTAAGACTCATCAAAGCGAAGTCGAGGTTTTGTCAATCACACTCACTGCGGAGTCGTCCTCGAAAATCGATGTCTCGAAGCTCGAAACTCTCCTCAAATCGGCGCCGAAAGACGAAGTTTATCGAATAAAGGCTGTTATAGCTGCTTCGTCACCTATACCGTCCCCCGACACAACTCCCGAATTCTCTGAGAGTGGTCGATACATATTGAACTGGGCATTCTCGAGGTGGACTTGTACCCCGCTAAAGGGTGAAGAGGAACACGAGTCTAGCAGTGGTGTCATATTGAGAATGACCATGATACTCGCACGATACGAAAGCAAGAAGTGGAAGAAAAAGATTGAAACTCTCGGATTCATCACTTTAGAAGGCACTGAGACGGGAACCCTGACAGTCGAAAAGATTGCGTAAGGACGGCTATGGAGTCTTTTTGGAGTTGAGAGGTTCGTGGGTCTATTAAAGATAGATGGATATACGATTATTGTTCGATACAATAACAAAACTTAGACTTTTAGGATATAAAGAGTAATAAAGGCATACGAATGGACAGAAGTCTTCGGGGGGAAATTCTAGATGTTGAGACCATAGAACAGGAAATACCCAGGTTTTTCAAAACGTCGTATTTCTCAGACTGCATTTTCTCTTCTCTCCACTATCCAAGAAGGACGAATGGCAAGCAGAACTCAGCAAACTCACTCTCTTCGTCGTCGTCGACATCTTCGTCTTGCAGCTCTTCCGGGTCATCCCCAAGCATTTCCATTTCCGTCTCATACACGTCTCCTTCATTTGGAGCAACAACCAAAAACTTGTCGCCCTCTCCTCTCCATTCACTTTGGGGTCCACCTTTAGTCCAGACCTGTATTTTTCCAGTCAATGTCATAAAAGCCGAAGCACAATATCAACCCTGCCAGGTAGGTGCAAATTCCGAAACTTAATCTTGATTCCGCTGAAAAAGACAACTCTTCTCCTACCCTCCTGCTGAAAAGGTTAGTAAGATTATTTACGTTTTAACTCTAGATTTCATACCGTTAAGTAGGAAGTCCAGCCATGTGTGGAACTACCTCGCATCCCTCCCCCGACATGGTACCATCGTGTATGCCAATACTGCCTGGAACAAAGTTGCACATGGGATATTACGCTTGCCCAGCAGACCCTAGATAGCTGTCCTTCCATGGCTATCGAATTCCTCGAGCGTGTACGGAGCATAATTTGGAACAGGAAATTTTTACGGACTTCCGACGAGCCAGGGCAGGGTTATTTTGGCTTTGCACCATCGAAGGCCGAAAAGGTCGACGTTTTATGTGTTGTCTATGGGTGTAGTGTTCCGGCTGTATTGAGGAGGAAGGAAAGGTTCGAGGGAGCATGAGAGTTGTTTGGGGAGTGTTTTGTTTATGGGATGATGGATGGCGCGGCGATGACAAGCGAAGAGAGCAAAATTAGGTGATTGTAACTGCCAAATCTTATTCGGGGTTCCTTTCACTTTCTGATGCTTCGGCTCAATTCTTTCTCTGCATGTGTAATGAGCATTAATAGGTAATCAACAAGGCAATCTCTGTTGCCTGGGTTTCTTTGTGAGGGGGTTTGGCGCAAATCACGAAAATCTTACGGCTGTCATAGTCAAACGCACTCTTTCTTCAATACTCTCACTTAATATATCGAGAAACGTACTTTATCTGGTATTGCTTGAAAGCTGCTAAATTGATGTTACAACTTTCCGGGGAAACTCTCGCTAGACGCCAATAAAACAAATTGAGACTCGAGTTACCTGTCTTGAACCGGTCTCAATTCACCAAAAAATCAATTCATTCTCACGCCCACAAAATGACCAGAACACCATCACCTCCAATTGAAGTTATCCAGGAGATCATATCCTACCTCCCCAAAAAGAGCCTCAGAAACGTGAGTCTCGTTTGCCGAACATTTGGGAAAAGGGTCACCCCTATCCTGTACAAGAATGTGGATTTCGAGACGAGGAGGCTCTATGTGGATGACTCGCACAAGCGACAGCTTCAACATCTAACAGCTATTACTGATTAAAACTCACCTACTTGAGGTCAAATACTCAATTTGACAACATGCAAAGGAATCCCCAATTAGGCACCAGCGTTCATTGTTTTGGGAACTGCTCTCATGTCGATGAGAGCAGCGGGACCAGGAATACTGCGATACCACGATATTCCCGGATGTTAGTAAAGAGTTGCTGCAAAAGGCTGCTGCCACCATGACAAGCATTCGTGAAGCATCTCTCACAAATAACCCTCTCGGGAACCATATCGTTGCAAACTTACCCTTATTTTCCCAACTCACCAACTTGGACGCGTATTTCGTGACTTTTGGAACGATATGGAATTCTGCCACGACCTCACTGAGAACGCACGCATAGACTGTACCAACAGAGTATTATAAGGAGGACGTGGTTCTGGAGAGATACCTGAACTTTTTAATGAGAAAAGACCTGTCCAAGTTTAGATTCACTCGACATTCACTTCGAGTCAACGGGTGATTCAGATAAAGGTCCAGAAAGTTACACGGACAACACCTCATCTAGACTCACTTATCTCCCCCACTTTGGGGTTCGACACAATAGTCCCAACTACGACGACCCTTTTTCAGCGCGATACTACACTCCTTTTGTCGAAAGATACGTAGCCATTCTAGAGTCCCTTGATCACCCTACACTAAACCTCATATAGGCACAAGGTGACTTTGATTTGTCCTTCGGACTTTGTGACAAAATGCCGCAGTTAAAATCTTTGAAGTTGACATCATTCGATGCGCCGCTTGAGGGCCAGAAGTTTCAGAAAAGAAATCTACGGAACGAAATCTCGAAGAATTCCACCCTTTCAACAACACGAAATGGTTTTTGAGCGAGATACAGTACTATAACATTACATATGCAAACTATCTGAAGACTAGATTTCAAATTTCGCTTGTACTCCTTCACCCCCACGACCCCCAAAACCTAGATTGCTTTCATTCCTAACAGTATTGCAAACTGAGAGAGTGAAAAGAGTGTCGGAGAAGACAACTAGAACGAGGAGTCAAAGCGAATATGAGAAGACGAGAGGGCAAAATGTCACCGAAAAGGGTTAACCCTTCGCTTATTCAAATGGGTTTGGGCGGACCAAAGACAAGCGGATGATACAAACTCCCAGGTACACTACCAATATATGATCAAGTTAATATCATCCGATACTACGATAACAATTGTAAAAGGCCACGACATTTTCGATCATACCCCAACGACAGTACATGAAAAGAGCCCGCAAATTTGTTCATTGGCATTCCTCATAAGTATTGCCAAAGGTCATCCCAACATCCATCTCTCTCAGTGCCAAAGTCCCGGCAAAGAATTCCCCAAATGCCAAGACTTGTCGTTTTTTCTCCGAGGTTTCAAAGGGCTTAAGAGGGTGCTGTCGTTAGAGTGAGCTTAAAGTCTTTGGTATAAGTAAAACCCTTTACCCCCCTCTAATCTGGAATAGGAATCAGGTTCAGACTCGAGCTATTCTCTTCCTAGTAGTAGGGATAAACACTAATGTCAAACATTTAAAAAAAGCCCCCCCAACGCGAACAATCGTCGCCAAACTCATCTCCAACATCCACCTCACAGCGCTTTACACGAACTCCTCCAAAGAGGCCTCCACACCCTCCGCCTCGACGTCGAAAACGGATCTATGATAATCTATATCCCTCTATTCGAAAACTAGCCTCCCCAGAATCTGGCTCTCCATCAAAGCTCATGGAGTCTATATCACTACACGGTAGCAAAAGAATCATCGCAAAGTAACATCTGGCAGTTCACAGGATAAAAAGTCTAGGGCCCGGAAGAATCCGTGGAAGTCAGCATTTTCCAGCGGCCAACTCATGGACTCTTGTCCAGCCATACCAGCCCAGAAAAGAAAAGAGAGAGAAAGGGAGAGGAAAAAGAGAAATCAAAAAGGAAATAGTAACAAACACTGCATGGCCTATTTCCTACGAAAGCTTCCATCGTCCGACCACTGCTAACCCCCCTCTTGGAAATCAAAACAAGTTGAAACTTAGTATAGCCACCTGCACAAAATATACATAGCCTTCCCATTGAAAATTCTGCAAGAAAATATTTGTTTCTCGATAGACCACAGACAGACTAGGAGAACTAAAGGATATACTCCTCATTTCCCCCAGCCTTATAAAACAATATTTCATGATGGCCCAGAATACTTGAGACAATAGGAATATTCGGAATCTTTACTAAAATCCACCTCGCCGTCGCTACGCTACACTTAAGAGACACCCGGGTACAGAATAGAAACCCTAATAAAGATATTTTGAATAGAGCCAGGATAATGGAGAGGACAGAATAGGCACTCGCCAACCTCAACCCCAAGACTTCAGAGATAAGTGCAAAACATTTCCTCCACCCAGAACGGGTGTAGGGACACTCGAGTGGGCCACCCTTGAACGCACGAAAATGTTCACAGCCCATCTCAGAAGAAAACAAAAGGTACATAATACTAGAAGACTGCAGACCAAAAAGGCAGGATAAAATAGCCCAAAAAAACATCATGATTCAACCCCTAAGACTAGAATTCAGGCGGAATGGTTAGATTAGTAGGTTTTCATTTGGGTAAGCAACCATATTCGCTTTTGAATTTCGCCGCCTATGATACACAGATCCCAAGTTGATATCTCAAAATCTTACAATTGCAAGTCTGTAAGACAGAGAAGACTGCTAAGCAACAAGAGGCGCTTCTACTCATCGTCATCGTCATCATCATCATCATCAATGATATTCCGCTTTCTTGCTCTTCCTGAGGGCTCGGCAGCTGGTGCTGGTGCCTCATCATCATCAAGATCGGCCTCTGCGTCCGCATCACTCGTCTCCTCTGGTTTTGACTTCTTTTGCTTCTTTGCCCTTGGTTCCTCACGTTCACTGTCTTCGTCGAGAAGCTCCTCCTCATCATCATCATCGGGTACCTCCATCTCCTCGTCACTGTCGGCAAGAAAATCATCCTCCTTATCGTATTCGTCCTCTCTAGCTCCTCGGCCTCGGGGACCCATATCCTCGTCCGAATCATAATCATCGTTTTTGCGCCTTGGTCGTTTCGTCCCGGCTGCTTTTCGACCGGCTGCAGGCCCTCTTCGGCTTCCTCCCCGCTCCAAATCATCCACAGTCAAGCCACCAGAACGTCCTCGCCCAGGTCCACTTGGTATGCTTGCCTTCTCGGCCGCTGTTTCACGTCTTCGCTGGAGCTTCATCCTCTCCTTTTCTGCCAACTCTGCTTTCTTCTTTTGGAGTTCTGGATCTTCTGTGTTCGTGATTAATTCGGGGCCATTTTTATCGTCGCCTTTACCACTTCCACGAGCAGCGGCTGCTAGACTCTTCTGCAGCCTCTCCAAAGCATCATCTTCAATATCTTTGTTTGGCCTCACGGTGTACTGGTTTGTCATGTGGCCGAATATATTGAGTAATTGAGCAGCCATCGAAGGTGTTGCAATATAAGAATGCGAATCCAGAACTTCCCGGTATGGCTCGTCTTTAGGGGGCCCAAGAGGTTTTGTCTCTAGCTCGTAATGTTGGTCTCCCACGCATAAAGTTGTGCTTCCATCACTCCATTTATAAATCAGAGTGTTGCTCTCGAGATGCCCAGCCGGGTCCTTACGAAAGCGCATAGTCGTGGCAGCTGTCGCACTGGCAGAGAAGTTGGCAGATCGAGAATCGGTATGGTGGTCTGCCGTTGGGATAGTGAATGTTTCTGACGTGTAGGCATGAGGCTCTATTGCGAGGAATTTTGGCAGTCTCAAAGAGTTGAACTTGGAGTGGGTTAGTGTAATCTGGCAGATGCAAATGTTAATTTGCAACTCACCTCATCGTCCGACGGTTTTGGCAGAGGATGCCTGTAGACGATTTGTTCCATGATCCCAACATCTTCCGTCGCTCCGTCTAACTCTGTTAAAATCGACTTTTGGGTGGGTCGGCGGTCTTGTCTATCCTCATCGTCGCCAGAGTCGAGCTCGTCGTCGCTCAATTGCCGCGACTTCTGGACCTTGGGCTCTTCGTCCACCTCTTCATCCCCAAATAGGTCATCTTCCAGGTCTGGCTCGCTGTTAAGAACGTCGTCCTCAGATGATGCCATGTTGTCCGCTTTGTCGGCGTAATTGTGCGGATCAGGCTGAGTTCAATATCGAAGGTTGAGGCCAGGCGCGTCGCACTGGGGACGCGGAGAAGATGTCTTTTGCGAGGACTTGTTGTCGCGCGGTGTTCGCCTGATGATGGACGTGATAGTTGACGTTATAGTCAATTGATGGGATCGCGAGGGTTCAGATGCCACGCGAAGTAAATAGGGAATGCGAAAAGTTGGGCTGTTGACCATAGCAGAGCGCTGGGCAAGTCAAGCCGAGTGAGTAAAGGCGGCGTGTGCAGAAGGCTTGCTGCTCCTAAAGCGGCCTCGGCAATATTCCAAAGAAGTTCATTGAGTCTCACCGCTTTTGCCTGCGCTAAGGTATGGCCATGGCAGATATGGGAGCTGGCAACTGCTGGTTTCACTCTGTCTCTGTCCCCTATTCCAACTCTCAAGTCCACGCAGTCCATTTCACAACATAAAACCTCGGAATTAAATAGCGGCGTACAACTTGGCGCCCTTCTCCCACCCCGCCCTATAAAATCCATCAACCTAATTCGCAACATGTCAAACCTATTCTCTGGAATGTAGGTGCCCTTTTGCCCTTGACCTTTTCTAGTCTTGGCATTGTTGCTTCACTCGTCCCGTTGTGATGTTGTGCTGTTGGAGGAGGTGCCGATGTCGAAACTGAATTTGGGAAGTGAGAGATGTTTGTCTGTGGCTTTGTCTTTCCTCAGCTGCTGCCGCTGTCTCTGCCTTTCCCTTTCCCATTGCCTCTCCAAAGTTGGAGGCAGATCACATGATAGTCGGGTTCACCTTCGTGCTCTTCCTCAAACCCTCACACCAGCACAGCACGGCACCCTTTTGGCCATCACCTTTCCACCTCCACTAGATCGGACTCTCTTTCATCTCCACCTTTTCTTGCCAAAAGGAGTTTATTGATTTGGTTTTGAAACCTTTCCACCTGCAATCATGGATTCAATCACCTATGGTTTGGACCAACTAGAACTAGAACTAGAGCGGTTGGCATCCCCTCTATTCCTGTCCGATATGACTATTTTCAACTTTCTTTGTTCAGCCCATCTCATACCTGCACATCTGCTAACACGTCTTCTCTTACAGCAGTGGCCGCTTTAGAGGTGGTGGTAAGAATGGCGGTGCCAAAAGCCCTGGAACGCCCAATGGAGCACAGCCAACATCACCAACAGGCACCTCGCAAGGCAGCGCATCTTCGACCAATCTAGCTCCCAGAGTCCCTCCGCTTCCAAATTCTCCATCCCTCTCCTCAACCCTCTCTATGGAGAATTCCAGCAGCAGCATTTCTAGCCGAAGTGACCCCAACGACCCCCTCGCTTGCTACAACCTCCCTCGCCCAAAGCCTCTATGGTTGAACGATTCCTATTCCAAGCACATTGTCAAGGGAAACTTCATGACCTTGTCAGCTCGACCCAAGACCGTTGAACGTGGAGAGTGGATTGCTCATCAGGGTATGTGAATCTCAGTGGCTTACTTTCTATTCTTCCGCTGAGCATGTCATAACAGTTGTGGAGCACTACCGCAACCTTTGGAACTTTGTCCGAGTTGTTCACGACAAGGACGAGAAAGATGGAACCTCTATTTGCAATCCCCAAACATGCCCTCGAATGTCAGCTGGCGAGTAAGTTGAAGTCATCGGAGAACACCCCTTGATGTTCCAAATCTAACATTCCTCTCAGCAATCACTCGTTCACGTGGTTGAACAGCGTACGAGAGCCAGTCGAAGTGCCCGCTTACGAGTACATTTCTCTCATGCAAAGATGGATCTCCGGAAAGATTGACAACACCGACCTCTTCCCCACTGATCCTGCTGGCGTTTCATTCTCGCAAAACCCCAGTGGACCTGCGATTGCCAGTGCTACATACGCTTCTGGTGGACTTGATACCCCTGGTGCATATACCCCAATCCCAGCTGGCCCAACCACCTTGAACGCCTCTCTCTCTCAGCTTGCGGGCCCTGGCGACTGGATTGGAAAGAGCAGTGGATTCCCAAGAGATTTCCAGGAAGTCTGTCAGACAATTTTCCGCCAAATGTTCCGTGTTTATTCTCATCTCTACTGGTCCCACTTCATTGAGCCATTCTATCACTTGAGCCTTGAGAAACCATTGAACAGTTGTTTCAGTCATTTCATTCTCACCGCCACCGAGATTGAGATGTTGAAGCCACAAGAGCTCGAGCCAATGCAGCCATTGATCGACCTCTGGGCCGCCAACGGAACCTTCCCAAAGGAGTCACGAGCATACGCCTGCGCGAATCTCAAGGCTGGCGAGCGTTTACTCCAACTTGCTGGTACTTCATAGCCGAACATTCTGTACTTAGATTGCTTTGCATGACAGTTTCATTAAGCTGGAGTTATGATTGATGGATGGCAGTGAAACGGAGGAAGGACGTTCCTCAAATATGTCATCTGGACTGATATTGTGGATTCAGTGAATTCCTGCATGATTTCAGAAAGCCAATATCGCCTGGTTTTTTGAAGGATTTACCTGGCGTTTTTCTTTCTTCTTTTTCAATAAGGGACAAATTACACGAACGTTTTTTTTTTTGCAGAGCATAGAAGAGAGATGATTATGAGGATTTGAGCATGATTCAGCGAGTCTACAGAACAATAAAAATATTCGCCATCATCTGTTTGTGATGATTGACGATTTTCTTATGCGCCATGAACATGGTTTCCTTTCCCTGCTTCATGATGATTGCCGATTTCCATTAGCAAGAAAATGATCACGTTTCCGTGAGCCACAACAACATGTGTTCCGTGCTTCTAGCAGGTTGTTTAGGTAACTACTTCGCTGATGTTGTACCCGACAACATTCTTCTTCCCCTTCTCAACGACAAAATGACCACTTCCAACATAAACTTTATGCTCAAGGGCTCTCAATTCCTCACTGCCGGTCTCGAAGAGGACATGAGTTGCTGTTGAAGTTTTCACTTGTTAGTATTTCTTCTAATACAGGCGTTAAGAGCGAACTTACCGATGCTGCCAAACGCGGTGGTCTTCGCATCGGGCGAGTCTGTGAGGACTGCACCGATTTCGGGGGTGATGGTGATGATTCCGCTGTATTTGAAGCTGATGAGGGCACCGCTTTTGTCTTTTAGGACGCTGGTGACGTCGAGTCGCTGTGTGGGGGTTGGGTTAGCATTGATAGGAGAAAGGTTTGATTCGAGATGTTGGAATTAGTTCGCGATTGGCAGTGAGTTTTCGACACCGTGCAAAGAAAAACATGATTAAAATAGACATACAAGGTGCTTCCCGTCAGGATCCTGACGAATGAAATCCGAACCATGTTCGAAGACGGCATCGATTTTAATGGGGTAATCGGGTTCGGAACGTAGGAATGAATCGGTTGTTCCGAAGGGAACGATTGTTAGGGGGGCGCCTTTGGATACGGATCCTACTGTGATGCTGGGGTCCATTACAATCTGGGGGTTTGTTAGTTTTTTTTATATTTTATTTTTGGGATCATCGGGGATTTTATTTCGTAATTTTCATTCTGAATGGAGGCGAACATACAGAATGGGGTGTTTATGGGGAGTTTGGGGAGGTGGGAATGTGTAACTGGAGCGTGAGGGGTTGGGGCGGGGTGAGCTTACATGGGTCGTGAAAGCGGGGATGAGTTTGGGGAAGTTGGACATTTTGATTTCTGCTTCTGCTTCGAACTTAAGACGAGAAATTATTTTGTGGGTATGGAGGTTCAATCTGGAAACTGAGGGTTGCAATTTTTGGAAGTGCTGCGAGGTAAGAGGAGGGGAGGTTTATATGAAGACCTTGGCGTGGATGTTAATGTACCCCTCCTTTTAGGACACGGCGAGAAGGAAGTGTGTTAGAAGGGACGATTGTTGATCCTTGGAGGTGCAGTAGCGTCATGTTGTGTTGCCGTTCTCGGGATTGGATATTTTGTGCACAATCACCATATTGGTGTGTTCGCAATAGTTCCGCTTTCTACGGGATCTCAAATTCTCATTGGAAGTTTGAAGGAGCCATCAGAAACTGAGTGTTCTAATTGAACGCCAGTTCTTCTAATGCTCAAAGTGAGAGATTCGGGTTTTGCTCCGGGTACACCTGCCTTGAAAGTATTATTTAGTTTCGGGTAATATTTGCAATTGTCCTAGAAATACAAGAGTAAGGAGAAATCCATGTATGCAGAGGAAAGCTCAGAATTTTTCCAAGGGATCCCCAAGGAACAATCTAATGAACTGTGTCGAAATCAAAAACCAAACCCAAAGCTCCCAAGCCATTCCAGTAACTCCCTCGCTGTGCATCGTCTCACGGCGATTGCCCCAGGACAGGATTTCGGCAAGTGCTCACTCCTCCTGGAATCCAATAAGAATGTTGTTTCTCGTGATAGAGGTTCTAGTTAGCAGAATCCTTGGACCTTCTCTTCTTACGACCACGTGGCTTAGCAGCCGGCATTACGCCATTACCAGCATTAATACCCTTAAGCTGAATAGAAAGCAGATGAAAGACATGTTCACCTCTCTTCTTAGCTCTCTTTTTCATATCTAACTTCCGCTCATGCATTGTCAAGTAAGCCTGAAGCGTGCCGGGTCCAATGGGCGTCAATTCATGGCGCATCAAGGAGTCGTAGATCAACTGCCCGATCATGTAAACCTTGTGTTGCCAAAATTCAACTGTTTTGAAATTGCGCCTTCCGTTGGCAAAAGAATTGACATGCGCGGAAAGGTGTTTCTCTGCATTTTCGACGATCAATCGGGCGGTGTCGACAGTAGCGTTTCCTCCTTCGTAGGTTCTGAAGAGATAATGGGTATAACTGGAAGCGAGGGGAAAACATAAAAACTCGTTACTTACAGCCTTGATGATATTATCAAGATAAACCTCTGCATTGGCTTTATCAAATCCTAATCCTTGGTGCGTTGTTACTCGGGGATGACTGTATCGAGCTTCGACGAGTTTCACCCTGCTAGGGAATCCGAGTGCAATGTGATCTGGAAGATTTTCCACGGGTTCGGGAAAGCTCATGGGAAGGCTCTAAAGGAAGTGCTCAGGAAAGCTCTTAGAATCATCACTGCTGGTCTCGATAGGAGCCGCAGTAGCTGTCTTCTCGCTAGAGTCTTCTTCATTTATGGTGTTTGTAACAACTGTATCGAGGAATTTTTTCTCGGCGAATTTTGCTGAAAGTTGTTTTGTACGGAAGGATCGGTAGGATCCTGTTCGATAGGTTCTTCTTGGGCGATACTGTGTGCAGAAGTGTCGATGGATGTTTTCTCGCCAAAGCCTTCTTCGTGTACAGTGTTCTTTACAGCAGCTTCGATGTGTTCTTTCTCGACGGGATTTTCTTGCATGGCGTTTTGTACGGAAGCATCTAAGTTCTTCTAGGGTGATGTTTTGCGCAACAGTATCCATGTGCGCAGTCACGCTAGAAACTTCCAGTGTCGTGTTTTCCACAATAATATTGATGGACACCTTCTGGCTAGAATCTCCTTGTATAGTGTTTTGCTTAGCAGCATTGGCCGACTCCAATTACATGCTACTAAATTCTTTCTGTGTAGTTTCTTGTCCATCAAGATCGGTGGGTGTATTTTCGCTAGAAGCCTGTCGTATAGCGTTTTGTAAAGCTGCATCGATAGAGTCCAGTTCCGCCCTGCCAGAATTGTCCGATGTGGTGTCTTCAGCAGTCTCTGTAGGTAAATTCTCGATAGAATGTTCTCGTATGGTGGTTTCAACAGCAGCCTGGCTCAGTTCAGTTCTGTCGGAAGAACCCTTTGTCATTTCGTTCAAAAAAGCATTGCAGTAGGACTTCACCATTGCTTCAGTATCTGGCAATAGAAGACATTCTTCCATGGTGGTGTCTTGAGCCACTGAAAATTGGGATTGATCTTGTTCCATGGCTGAATGTAGTAGTAAAGTAATCTGCGTCAGGGATTTATAAGAATACTTTGATGACTTGGAGAGCAAGGTTGACAAGAAGAGAGGTGATGATAGAAGGAAATTTCAGATGAACCTCAATCAAAGGTTCGAATAGAAGATGATCCCGAGGTAGTGGATAAGAGAAGCTCCGGTGGAAATTCTGACTTGAAAAAAGGACAAGCAACCTTACCAAGGTAAAGGCATTCACTGCAGCTGCTTAGTCGAAATTGGGTGCAAAGGTGTTTAGAAGAAGAGGGGCGTTGAAAGCGACGACCAGCGTGCGTGATATCAAATGGTGACCTTCGAGGGACGGAAAGAATGTACAAATGTAGAGTGTTGTGGTCTGGAAGTATTGTGCTCGACTTGTGGGGTATGAAGTTGGAAGGTGACGACGGGAAGTATTGAAAGACGGTCTTGGCAAGTGGTCTATGAATGCCAGCTTATTTCATGGTAAGACCTTGGTACAGGGGACCAATAATAAAGAAGAAGTTGCTTACTCAAATTCACTAACCTGAAGAGCATTTCAGCATAGCTACGTTTTTCTCCCCTATGTTCAAACAGCACCCTTGGACCTCGCAAAACTCTTGAGCATAGAGTTTTGGCTAGTTAAGAACATATTGTGTTTTGGAGGTCCTTCGTATTTGGTGGCATTTATGAATTTAGAAAGCTTGCCAAACTGAAAGTTCTTGAAGAGCTAATACGAAATAAGCATCGACAACGCACAAGTGATACTCCGTATAATCAAGAAACAAGCAATCAAGAGCAAAAGGTGAACAAATAATTTTCCTGCCAACAACGCCCAGGCTATGAATTACAAGCATATCTAACGGAATGGTATCACATCCATAATCTGCAGGTACCATCTGCTCCAGCACTAACACACCACGGCTCTCTTGGATGCCAATCTATATCCATCACACCCAAAGCACTCTTGACCTTGTGCCCCTTCAGTACTTTCACTGGCACAATAGTTGCGTTCTCCATCATATCACTGACAACCTTGCCATGGAAAATCTGCAGACTACCATCGTCACTAGCGTCTGCGAACAGAGGGAATCCTCCTTTGTGGTATTTCACCGCTCGGATAGCTTTGGAATGGAATCTCATGGTCTTGTAAGGTCTTGTTGAAAGGTCGAGATCATGCCATAATAGACGTCGATCATAAGATCCTACAATAAGATTGTCTCCCCCAGGATGAATATCAAACGAAGAAATCCAGCGAGCACCAGGTTGGATAATTTTGACAAGCTCCTGCTTTTGTAGATCGTAACTTCGAATAGTGCGTTGAGTAGCAACAAAGAACAGCGGCCTGGAAGGATGAAATTGTACAGTTTGTGGGATACCTGGCAGACGTCTGAATGGAATTTGCGTCAGATGCTTCGACAGGGTATGGATTGCGACAGCGCTTCTTTGAGCAGTTGGCGAGACAGTTGAGAAAAAGTCTCCCCGACGATGCCAACTGATCACTTTGACTGTTGTTCGCAAAGTAATTTTAATGAGTACTCCTTCATCTTCCAGACGGGTTCCAGGACGAGTCCACTTTGCAACGGGTTCTTTCCTGGCACCATTTGCAGTCAAAGCCTGGACAGCGTTGGTCGCGTGTCCAAAACCGTGGTCCAAAAGCTCTCGGCTTACAGCGTCAGTCTCAGGATCGACGATTGGCGGTGCAAGAAGAAACACATCTTCCCCGGCTGCTGCTGAAATAATGACTGCATCCTTTCCAGGTCGCCACCTCACAGCATTGACAGCCTCGTCATCGCCAATCTTTACACTCCAAATCTGTCTTCCAGTCAAAAGTTCCCATACGCGTACGGTACCATCATCCCCTCCACTCGCAAGCCATACACCAGAAGGATCAATCGACAAGGAACGCACACGGCCTTCGTGGCCTCTGAATAGTGTCGAGCATACTGTTGGGAATGGCTTTAGTTCTTCTGGTCTAGGTAACTTTGGAAGTAATGATGCCGGGTCTATGTTGAGCCTGTTTTTCCTAACTCGTGGTGCCAAGTACAAATCTAATGATCTCTCGAATCTCTCGTTGATGAATTTATCATATGCTGGTACCTTTCGTAATGCATCGTGTGCTGTGGGTAAGTACTCCTTTTCTCGTTCCTCAGCGTCAGTCGATTCCCAAGCCTGCTTCTCTGCCTTGGTAGGGAGATACTCCGGTGGTGGGTTGTAACTCATGTCGTATCCAGGTGGTGGCATTTTGGGGGCTGGGATATTCATGATGTGGTCTGGTCGTGCTACTTCGTCTTGCCAAATATCATAATGCGTCTCTTCATCATCTTCTTCGCGCTCCTTAGGTGGCCTATAAGGCAAAATTCTACCTTCCCGTATAGCTCGAACAATTTTCATGACTCGTTTGGCCTCATGCTTGGAAGGGAGAAATCTTCGCTTAGGCTCCGGGGCAGAACTCAGAGGCATGATTTCCTCAATACCGGTAAAGTACTCGACAGTTGCCTGAAAATATCTATTTAGTATTTAATTGAACTTGGGGAGAGTTTTGGCATTTTGACATACGGGATATGGATCATAGCCATCTTCTGGTAGCTCATTGGTTTGTATCCTTCGCAAAATCTCTAATTCATCTTGACTCAGATTGAGAGGTTTGCCAGTAGTTGGGTCGGTGAGGCCAGTCCATCCTTTAGGAATATCTATACTGTCCAGAAGTGCATCCAAAGCTTCTCCCTTTGCCGGCCGCATGATCCTCTTGCCATTGATATCGTACCCAATGTGGGGATATGAATCGTAGAATGACAGCGGGATATCACCGATGGTGTTGGTTGTAATTGGCGCATCAGAGTCGTCACTATCGTAAACGGGGTTGATTTCCTCATAAACGTAACGCTCTCCTCCATTTGCATCCGTCGTGATTGTATAATTTGGTTTGTCGGCGTCGTCCTCTAGGGTCTGTTGCTCCCCAATAATTTTTTTGACGATTGCCTTCACGCCATTGGACTTGCTATTTGAGCCCTCCGCGTCGCTGTCTCCGTCGTCGGTGGGGATCTCGTCGCTATCGAGTGCCTCGAGTTCGTCTGGAGCCTCGTCGTCGTCGTCAGTATCCTCTTCCTCCTCTTCCCCGCTGTCGTCCTCGGAGTCTTCGCTTTGCGACAAGATGCCTTCCAACAGCCCATCTCCAAATTCGGCCTCGGATTCCACATCCGACATCTCAGGGACATCGCGCGTCACCGCCTTTCGCTTTCGCTCCTTGGTTGTAGGCGCCATGTTGGGGATTGAAGTTTGGTAAATTGTTAGACCCCGTCGACCTTGACGGAAGAAAAAAATGTTATCGCAAGCTTGAGCTTATCGCGCCGGAGCGGAAGAACCTGTCCTTCCGATAAGGTGGGGGTCAGCGTTGGGTAATACCTGTGTACGAAGCCAAATTTCTACATACAACCACAACCACTGTATTAAAGTCTCTTACATTTCGTGGGCTTCTTAACTGCAGTCTCAGGAATCATTGCAAAGTTATAATCTATTTTTACGACTTAATTTAACCTCATAGTGCAGGTAGCTTTTGGTGAGGTGGGGTGGGCTGTGCCTCAAATGGGCGTCTTCTTTCGTACACGTAGACGAATGCTCAAATCAAAAGTCCCCCCTCTGCCTCACCCCCTCACCCCCTCGTCTCCTTTACTACTCGACTAACACCACGACCTGAATGTCAGTATTCAAAAAGTACCTGACCTCACTAAACCTAGATCCAGTGGCTTGCGGTTACACTATTCCCACCGCCATGCCATCCAACACTACCCCCAAGTCAAGCACTGTCAAGCACCGTGCCTGCGACGAGTGCAGTAAGATCTTTACATTTCTCTGCCATACTTTTCAAATCGTTGACTGTATTAGGAACGCGGAAACTGGCCTGCTCCAAGAATCCCGAGGGATGCGAACGATGTACACGAGAAGGCTTAACCTGCCACTATTCCGAGCAGAAACCAATGGGTCGCCCTCGAAAAAGGCAGTTCGTCGAGACTCTCCAGGACGAACAACCCATACCGGCTAGCGCCGACCTGACACTTCAATCTCTTGACATGGGACCTTTGCCCTTTGGCCTCACCGACTTTGACTACGACTACAATGATGGCGGGGTCGCTCAGCCGTATTATACAAATGAGGCAACGGCAACAAGTGTTCTCCCGGAGAGTTTGATGGCATCTGCGAACGCGAACGGCGCAATTGGAAGTTTGTGGCATTTTGGGGATCGCGACTTGGTTGACGGTATCAACTTTGAGGAGGTTAACAACGACTCAACAAAGCATTCGGATCCCATTCTCGATGCGGTGCCATTATTAACGACTGCATCTAACGATTCTTCGGTCTCAGACAGCGGTACCTCACCCCCTCAGAATGAAACACCTAGATGTAGTTGCCTTGCATCTATGTATCTTGCCTTGGCCTCTCTTCAGCAATTTCCATCAGACATCGTGCAAGCCTTAAATACGGTTCGCTCGGCAGCAAGGACAGCTTCGAGCACGATTTGGTGTAAAAGCTGCGGTTCAATACTCCTCGATCAAAGGATACCCGCAATAGATAGTTTTCAGAATACTATGTTGCTGGGGACCTTGATTCCTATCATAGCTCATGGTTATCATCGACTGATAAAAATGGTGGACGACGAGACCGATGTTGCCATTGCCAACGGTCAAACAAAACTCTTCCGATTCCGCGAGTACGGCGGTCTATGCAATATACAGGAGTCTATTGAGGGGTTAATGGTATGTCTCGAAAAGGAAATGATGTTCAAAGATGTCGAGATGGCGCCAATGCAATGGCGGAACACTGTGAGGGCTTTGCTCCGAGTTGATATCTATGGGCATCAACAAGGCGAGTTTAATCATAAAGGATTAAAAGACCTTGTTGTGGAAATTGAAAATCGCCAAAAGGCCCGGCATACTTGGCTTGAGGGGCTTCATGATGAGGAAAGTCACCTAGGGATGTTCGAGGGCGTAAAAGCCATCGGAGAGCAAACGCATGCATGTTTGCAAATCCTGGAGATGGCGAAGGTTTCAATCAATAACCTAGTAATTGCATAGTGAAATTGAGGTCTAGAATCTTCGGAGGCCTAGATGGCAAATTCTATTCAAGTCGACTTATCAGTACACAACAAACACCATGTGTCACTCAGTGCCCCGGTCCAAACAGAGTATCTGTATTGACAGGTTACCCCAGCTTTGAATTATCGCTAACCCGATCACGAAAATCTATTCACTCACTTCAAGTCATGAGCAAGAGCAAAGCGTGTGGCATATAACCCTTTTGAGGGGTATAATGCTCAGTCGCTTAAGCATCGACCATCGGACCAACGTCCGGTTTGGTCAGAGCTATGCTATTGGCGGGGTCGGCTTCCTCTATCAAGGTCCCTATCCCGGAAGCCGGCACCTTTAGGTTCCGAGGAGGGGATATATAGGCGGTTGTGCAGGATCTGTTAGATCTATGGGAATTTTTACAAGGCCCCGACAGATCAGGGCGGGCGTGGCGTAACAAAAAGATTTTCTTTTTACGTGAGTTTGTTGAGTAGGGTGTTTAGGAACAAACTGTCCAATTGGATATTTTCCTGAAATTTTGAATGCCAATCATTTGTTTTTGGCGTAACGAATAACATGTTCTTGCTCCCCTTTTCAGAGTTTTTCTGAGCATGTTAATACGATCTATCAACTTCGGTGTTCTTGCCATGCACTCTGTGCGAAGTATCGATTCTATGTTCAGAAATGACGTCGAGAAGTTGAGTCGTGGATTTTTTGCTGGTGCTGAGCTAACTTATTTCTTGGGAAATTATGAGGTGGATACAAGTGTCTAGTACATCAGATGGTATTCATTGTTACATACATGACTCTGGGCAATCGTATGTTATACGAAAAGGTTTTGAAAGAAACTTAAGTATTTGATTTCCCCATTCTTGCTTAATAAGTTTCGTGGGATCAATCGGGTTTTCATTTGTGAAGGTAAACAGTCGCTCATCTATCACTATTTTGGGTGACTAGATAAATGGTAATCATTCAAATGGAGTAGTCAGTTATTTTGACGCGTATTGAGTCTATCTTTGCTTAGTCGTGGTACCTGGCAATTTGAAAATTCAGTCTAGGTGATACTCGTCTTCTGAAGAAGATAGTTGATTAGAACCTTCATTCCTTGTCCCCAACCCGAGACCTGGTATATCTTTTAGCCGTTCGACAAGAGCGAGGTCCTCCTTTACATGTTCAGAGTCGCATAAATATTTCAGTTCCTTGTCTCTACAGACAAGTATAGAGCCCCCGGTATCAAGAAGAAGCAGAACTCGTCTCAATACAACTTTTGTGTCTCTTTTATAGAAGTACAATAATCATTATGAATGATTTCAATTAGAGAGCCTGCACACTCTTCCTCGAGGATTTGGAAATATAGGACATTGACATCAATGGCGTTTATTGGAGATAATCAAGGCCGTTAACGTTAGCGTGCCTTTTCAAAAGTTTCTTACCTAGACTGTAGTTAGCGGTATGCAAAGGCGTGTACCTTGAGAGCGGCGGTAACTCCAGCATAGGATTGAATCTAGAGATTTTTAGTATATCGTAGCAAAAAATATCCACATCGGATCCTGGCCATTGGCCAAGAATGCTCGCAATGATTCTATATGCACTTTATGAAGACCCTCCCTAGCTTTGGAAGCATCGCTAAAATAATGCTTGAAATGCCCTGAGTAGAAGGCTGGCGAATGAAATTCCAAAATGGAGTGTGTTTTTGCTAGCCCCAAACTCGAATAGGAGTTGAGCCATACGAATCTTTTCTCCGTAAAGCTTGAAAAATGTATGCTCAACCAAACAAAGAAGAGGTCGTCCTTAGTTGATATCATCTTTTTCGCGCTCCCTCTGGTAGAACTTCTCCCAAGTAGAGAGGCAGCTTTGCCACGACGGCAACTGTCAAACGCGAAGTAATATGCGGTGGCTTGGCATCAATGATGTAGCCCTCAAAGAAAACGAGTAGTTCCTCGTCTGGAATCTCGTCAATATAATCCCGTTGCCTACGGCCTGTTGAGGTTCCTGCTCTGTATGCCTACTCAAGAAGAGCACCTTGAGAAGATAGCGTGTTAAACCCCGCCTGGGACATTACACAACAGCAACCCTCTGAAAGATTTTTCGAAGCGGCAGAGTAATATAGCGAAGGTTTTGTAGTGAGATGATGAGGTTCAAGCACGTATAGACCTGTTTTGGCAGTAGTATTCCTAGGGCCGTCTCTATACATGGAGAGTGCATATGCGCGCCAGTTAAACCGTTGTAATGAAAAAACGATCAGCGTGATCCAAAACTTAGTAAGGAAAGAGTAAACGTTCTCTTTCATAGCTATTGAATCGTGTCCAATAATAGCCTCGCTTAACCCGGGTTCGCTAAAAAGGGATTTTGCGCTTTGGTGCGTGAACTGAACAGTTGTAATTGGTAGTACTTCAAGTAGCCCGCCACATCTACTTTGAATACGCCTCCTCGTGGACAGTTGGAATTCTTTTGAATAAGGGACCACAGGTAGTCGCTCTGCTGCCTTTGAAGGTGTCTTATAACAACCACACAAAACTGCATGCCCAAGTTTCTCAGTCCTAAAACTTCGTTTCTCCGGAGCAGACTCTCAATCATCGCATAGCTTTCAAACAAGTACTTAGGTTCATTTCGGTCTATCACTCGCTGGTATAATGCGTCGAGGTCGTCCAGGAAGGAAGAAAGAACAGATATCAGTTCAAGTGGTAATATGTCGTCTGAGCATGCTTCAAGAAGTTCATCCAAAACAATCCTGACCCAAACAAAAACTCCTTCGGCCCTGTGGAAAATTCGTGATTCCAAAGCACCGATAATAGGTTCTTCATATATAACCACTTGTTCATTATATCGTCTGAGCTGTATGTTGCTCCATCGTATGATCGCCCGGTGCCACATCGTTAAAGGGGGTGAAGTCAAGAAAATGTGTGTTGCTCATAATATCACGAGCAATTCCTATTAACTGTCCGGATATGGACCACTGGTTCAAATCATTTTCGAAAGGCAGGGGAGTCTTTTCAAACATAATAGTAGCAACCTTGGATGGTGAAATTTCTAAAGGGTTGAGACTTGTAGCGAGTGAAAAGACTTCGGTGTCTTCTGGAGCACCAAGGTCCGCAGCAATACCAGCCAAAAAATCGGCAACCTGCCGAGAATACTTCAGGCATGAGGGGAGTTGCCTCACACGATAGGTGCGAGCCTTGCGAAGTCGAGTCGCCATTTCAAGAACCGAGGATGGCGATTGCGTGAAAGAGGCAACATTGGTTCAAATTTCAGAACAACAAGATCAGAAAATGCATTGTGGTATATAGGTAGCCTACTGACATCAAATCGAGGTTTTCAAGTTCGTCACAAAAATTGATGACTGATTGGCTAAAAAAGCGGCAGCAACAGCAGTAAAAATGACCTACCATAGACAGTTGAACAACTTCAAAACGTGTTTGTTCCAAAGCCCCTAGACTAATACTAACAAATTCTTCGAAGGGGTTAAGGTAATTTACTTGAATTACCCTAGAGAGTTGGAACAACGGGGGCTAGATAGGTAGGACGACCGTACGAACCTAAAGAAGCGAGACAAGCAAGGCACTAAACACGTGATACTTATCGGAGATCAAGGTCACTCTAAACAACGTAAATCTAGCCTAACATAAGGCTTTTAGTGACTACGTCTAACTTATGTAGCAGCTTAAATTTAGGAAATAGCAGGTCATGTGAGATGTGATAAGCCTCTCGCTAAGAAAAGTGGAGACACTATCCATGAAACAACTCTCATTAAAACTGGACTGTTTACAACAAGAACCTCGTTTATTTGTCACGAACCACAATTTCTCCTTCTGGGGAACTCTCATCTATGATTTGTCCATTCACAGTTCCCGTATTGCTGGGCTCGTGCCCTTGAAGCATCTAGACGGCTCCCCGCATGGCGATCAAAAAGACCACCAGTGAGTCGACACGGCCAACTCGGAACTAGGTGATGACAATCTCCTCATTTCTTGTGCCCTCTCTATGAAACTTCAAACAATGCCACGGAAATTTTTTTCTCCATTCTTTTCCATACCCTTTCCCGTACTCGTACATTTGGGTTTTCATATATCAGGCCAGACCGTCCATCATGTTTTCCTCTTTTCTCTTTCCACCTCAATCTTTTCGGATTTCTTCTCTTCAACCACATCCTCTTTTGTGTTTTTTGCGGTACCTGTACCTGCGTCCAGTCTTTTTTTAAATCAACCATCATGCGTTACTCAACACTCTTTTCTTCCATTTTAGCTACCAGCGTGGCCTGTGTTAGCGCCAATCCGGTTATCACCAGCTTCAAAAATTCCCTTGCCTTGGATGCCAGTTTTGATCCGATCATTGCGGCCTATTGGACGGGACTTCCCCACCATCGCAGAACCCCATTCTCCGTTTCTCCAGATGGAAAATCCGCATACCTCGCATATCTCGATGCTACTTTGAGCACTGTTCACGTTCAACAAGTTGACACCACCACTTTCGCAGCTGTTGGAACACCGTTCTCTACTGCCGGTTATGAGGCCGCTGGGCTCGTTGCTCAGAATGATGGATTTGCTTTACTTGCAACCGTCAAGGCGACTGGAACGACAGACCTTCCCCCTGATAACACAAATATCATCTCGTTGATCAGAGTAAAGAGCGGAACCGAGTCATGGAGAACTCCCCTAAATGGACCAGGTGTTCACGCCGCAGCTGGTGTGAGTTACTTTGAACTATGATAACACTGAGAAAGTGCTGACGAAAATAGTTGACCGATACCCCTGATGCAAATGGCGATCTTGTTTACTCTGCAGCCTCAGGTCTCTATGCAGCTTATTTCGTTGTCGCTGGTAAGTTTCCCCTCATACTTCTCTTCGGTGTTTGTTGGTGTTCATGTTCTCTAACATCCTACAAGCCTACTCCGGTGATGCATCTGGACATTACGGAGATTCAATCCAATATGTCAACGACGCCGGAGCTCTCCAAGACATTGCTTCAGCGAGTACCTTTGGATGCTCTCACAACACTGGTATCGCTATTGAGGCAGCCGATGCCCCTCCTTTTGCCAGTGTTTGCGCTGAGGACCATGGAAGCATCTGGTTGAACACAGAAACCCAATACATGAGCGGTGTGAAGATTGCCAACGAAAACACCACCAACGGTGTCAGCGGAGAACCAATGGGAGGAATGGGTGGTTCTTACAGCAACTTGGCCCTTTTCCCTGGTACGACACAATACATCTTCGCCTGGCAATCAAGAGGGTCCGTGAACCTCTATACCGATTCTTGGATGGGACCGCCATACGTTCAAAGTTCCCCAAGATGGCTTAACCACAACGTAGCCATTGCTACTCTCTCCAGCAAGTCCAAACTTTCCGGACAGGAGGCTTCCTCTGTAGTCGGTGCCGCAGCAGGCGATACTCAAGTGAACTGGATCACCGAGTCATCCACGGTTGATCACCAAAACGTCCGCGTCGCAACCCTCAACTCCACACTCTCTCTCGTTTCTTGGGAAAACCTCGAGAACCCAACCTGCGAGCCAGTTCCAATGAGTTGCTCAGGTACCTTCAGTGGTACGAGTTTCCAATTCGTTGATGCCAGTGGAACCAAAGTCGGCGCTGAGTCACTTAACACCGATGTCACTGTCTCCGGAGATATGGCTGTTGTCAACGGAAAGATTTGCTGGCCATATGTTTCTCAAACTTGGGACTTGAGCACCCCCAAGTCAAAGGGAACAGGTACCACAAGCATGAGTTTTGCTTGTGCCGGTGTTGATGGGTCCTCAGCTGTTGTGGCTTCAAGTGCCAGTATCGCTTCATCAAGCACTGCTCCATCTACCTCTTCTCCAGCTGTTTCATCTTCCCAGCCTGTTGTCGTACCTACCTCGAGTGCCGCCATTGTTTCCACCGAGGCCCCAATCTCCCAAACAACCAAGCTCTCAGCCCCAGAGACAACTAAAATTCCAGAGCATACATCAGTACTTGACGAGGAACCAGCTACATCAGCTTCAAATAACGCCGGTGTCGCCACTTCAATCGAAGCACTCCCAACCTCCACCGAAGAGTCTTCACCCGAGGAGACAGACTCCACACCAACTTCCATTGTGATCCCAACTTTCGCCATTCCAACAGGTAGCATGTCAACTATCTTCACCAGACCAACTGGAGTTCGTCCTTCAGGCGGTTTTGGATTCGGTAGTGGCCGTGCTTATCCAACTGCAGGCACGGGTTTCGGTTGGGGAAAAGACGGTGCTTTCCCTACCGGAGGCAGTGGATGGGGATGGGGAAAGGGACGTGGTGGAAGCCAGGAAGCCACCCCTGAGACGGATGATGATTGCGTGAATGAGAGTGCTTAAATAGCCTTCTCTTGAAGGTGTATATAGGGATGGCTGGAGTACGGGTTTTTGGACTAGTTGATTCAGTTGTTGACGATTTATGTTCTTGTATATATATCTTTGCTTGATCTTGTGATTAAGGTTTTTTTTGAGGAACAAGGAGCCCCGAGGAGCCGGGGGTTGGAAAATACAAAAGTTTCCCTACATTCAACTGCGCTTCGATATTGTGGTCTCTCAATCAGATTGAGAATTTTAAACAATGGTCTATGACATAAACCGACATAACTACTGAAAGGAGACATAAAAAGTAAGAGCAGTGGGCCTTACTCTCAGGAACCTACTTTACTTTAATTTATTTGAATAGTCTAGAACGATTATAACTATTGTTCGAGAAAGGTCAAAATAACTAGAAGGTTACTTTCCTGATTCTCCGAACTCCCCTGGAACAACATTTAAATTTGTGCGAGAAGACCCGTATAATAATAAAGAAGGGTACCGCAGAAGGATGACTAGGCCTCTAACTTCAATTTCCGTAACTGACGAGATCGTCTCCCAACACCAAAAACGGTATTTTCCTGTGTTGTTTGAAAGCCCGAGGAAGAATAATTTAGGACGACGAAGTTGGGAGAATTAGAATAATTATTCTATCCTAATTCTCCTATCCTCCTTTTTCCTAGACTATCTCGGAGGCTAGATCCAGATTTACACAGAAGAAAGCCCAGATCTCTTAGCATATATTCATTGCTAACGCTCCACAAAATAATGGCATGAGAGAAACACATCGGAACGAGAAGAGGATAGTAGTTGAAGACAAAATATATTTTCAATGCAAATGGAAGTTACCAGGTGGCAACAAAGCAACCCCAGCCCAGTCTCAAGTACTCCCCTTTTCCAAATCCTTTTCCCAACCCTCTCCCTGGCCCATAACACCCCCAGATAAACACCACCTAGAAATCCACATCTCATAAACCACCCACTCAATTCAACACACTCCAAATCCCAACCAAAGCCCCCGTACACGCCAACGCAACCCTCCCCAGCCCCTGCACCCCCCACCGATCAACAAGCTGATGAACACTCTGACTAAATCCCCCCCTCATCTCCACCCCTTTCCCCCTCAACCCCTCCATCTTCATCGCCATACCCACAAGCACCCCATTCGTCTCCCCCATCCAAATTCTCGTATAAGGGATAATGCCCAGCACCAACACACCTGAGATCAAGTATCCGTACCCGTTGAGCCAACTGGAGAGATATGAGGTTTGCGAGAGGTAGAAGAGGTAGAATTGCGAGCAGGCGGAGATGGTAGCGAGGGGAGGAGCGAAGAATGAGTGGCGTCGGAAATTGGAGTGCCATTGGCGGAGGAGGAGCGGAGCGGGAGAGAGAAGGAGGAGAGGGACGAGGATGAATGATGTGGTGAGGGATGTGCTGGCTAGGAGGGTGGAGGTTGTGAGGCCGAGGGCTTGTGTGAGGCGGATTGTGAGGGGGAGGGGGGATCGTGTAAGGGTTGACATTTTGTTTGTTTCTGTTGGATTGATGTTTGGTGTGCGAGGGAAAGTGGTGAAGAGGATTCGGAGTACCAAATCCGTTTTAGAGGTTCTGTGAGAGGTGAGTTGTTGTCAATGACTTACTGTTCAGGCGGGGCGAGGGCTGGTGTTGTCCTAAAACGACAGCACAGAGCTTCCAAGGACCTCCGAAAAGCTAGAAAACGTAAGGAGCACATAGTGGGGTTTCAAGTCACTATTACCAAGATCTTGCGCTGGCAAGTTGCAACAGTTGGAATGTAGATAACGCTCTCACCGACATTTCTTTTCGCAGAAGGTCTCGAGGAAGGGAAGGTATCCCGGGAGTGGACAGCGTACCTGAATTCGGTTCTTGCGGGTAAGATACCCGAGACAGCCGAAATGCTCTTCTACAGCCACTTGAAATACTCACTGGAGTACCATAGAAATAGTAGAAGATTTACCTAGGCACTAATTGGGTAAGGAATAAAAATGAAAAATCGCGACTGCTCATCAAGAACCATTTTGACATTTAAAAATTCTTCATTTTAGACACAACCAGCACCACCAACACCTTTAGTATGTGAGAGAAAGTAACCATCCTAATTCAACATTTTTCTCTCTCAGGGTATCAAATTACCTATGTACCAAGTAGGTAGTACATACATCCAATCCCCCTTCACTTTACAATTTCGACAACAAGAGAGATGATCCCTTGTTACCAACCTCCTTCTCCTTCACAGCCTTCACTTTCTTCCCCATGCTACTCGCTACCACTTGTTCTGCCTCGAAAGCTTCTCTCTTGGACTTTTGCTCCACAGTCTCTTCCTTGGCAGCCTTTTCCAGCTTCTTCTTGTTGGCTTTGAGAGTTTTGCGCACCTCATCTGCGTGTGAGAAACTAGGTGATTCGATGAGTGCTAATGGGACGAAGGAACTTGAGCCTGTAGCCCAATCAACAATGTGGTCTTTGATGTTTGGATAGAGGATATTGGCGAAGTCGAGGGCTGGAACAACGGGAACGATGGTTTTGGTCTTAGGGTCAAAACGGCCTCCTGCCACGAGTGACTTGAGCATTTTGCCTCCAGAGGGAGTGTTGGCGATGTGAGCAACGAATGGAGGAGCTTCTTCTGTTGGCTCCGCTCCCTCCATTGGTTCGTCGACTACTGGCGGTGCAACCCATGTTGGATCTCCTTGAGCTGTCTCGGCAATTGCCTGTAGAGCTGCAGATTTGTCGCCCTCAGCTCCGAATATAACCTCCGTGATGAGTTGGGTTCCAAAGGGAGTTGCTACCAAATCACCTGCTGCTGCTTCGATGGCCTTTAGAACATAAGGAGAAAGGGCTTTTGCAAGTTCTCCCCTTCTGATTTCTGGGTCTTTTTTGCTGGTGGTTTGTCGAACAGTGTCAATCTCGGTCAAGATTTCGAGATCGACCGATAGACTAGGGGGGAAGAGGGCTTTTGATCTTCCTTGGAAGAGATATCGTAAAGTCGTACGGGCGTTCAAATCGTTGGCGAAGAAAACGATATTCTCGACTTGCTTTTGAGAATCCTTGGATAACAATTCAGGGAATATTGACTTGGCAGTCAAGACAGTATCGTCGATAACCTCATACGCAGTGAGTATGATAATGTGACCGTTGGCATCCCCAGCCATCAGCTGCAGTGTGTCCTTGTATGTTTTGAGAACCTGCTTTCGGTCTTTTGCTGTTCCGTAGGCCAACACCAGACACACCACTCTTGATCCAGACCTTGTAAAGGCCAAATTCTTCAACAAATCACCCTCCTCGTCTCCTTTGATTAATTCAACAAAGTCCGTAATCTCTTCGGTTCCGGCTTTGGCATTGAGGAAATATTGTAACATGGCATCGTGAAGAAGGGTAAATCCGGTGAGCTTCTTCTGAATTAGGTGATTGATCAACTCGAGTAACGATCGCATAATAGGAGCACGTTTGCCAGCATCCGTAGCCAGAATTTCGGCAAGATCCGAGGGAACCTTTTGGGTTGGGTCGTTCTGGAAGAGTGCAAATTCGGCTCCATACCACTCTCGTAGAATGATTGCCTTTTGTTGTTTTGTGGCAACACCTCGATAAATATCATCCAAAATCCAGGACGCCTCAGCATGCTTAATAAGTCTTCGTACATGACCATAAAACTCGGGAACAATGGTATCCCTAATCTCATCGTCTCCTTGAATCAACAATTTTCCAATCAAGAATTTAGCGTATTTGCTCTCGGCCAATTGACGGTATGTGCCTGCGAGTTCCTTGGCAATCATTCTCTTCTGTTCTGGGTTGGCGTATTTGATAGCGGTCTGGACAACTCTGACACTGTCATGCTTCAACACAAATTCCTTGATTCGGCCTGTGATAATTTCGAAAAGTTCGTTGACCAGGGCTTTTCTTTCTTCCTTTGGTACGTGGGATTTTCGGCGTAATCGCTCCCATAATTTCTTCGTTCGGGTTAGGTCATCTGCCATTGGCTTTGCAGCCTTTCGCTCTTTCACAAGCTCTTTTTGCTTCGCATGTGCCTCCTTCGACGATTGACCTGCAACATATTAGAAATGGTTCAATTGAGTTTTGGGAAAAGAGCTTACTGTTGGTAATAACTGCCTTGGCTCTATCTGGATGAAGACCTTCCGCAGGTAGAATTTCCTCATCCTCCATCTCTACATCCCCATCCTCGTCTGCCAAAGGAGCACCACCAGAGTCCGAGTCCTCAGAATCAGATTCGCTTTCGACCTTGGCTTTCTTGGAGGGTTTGGTCTTCGAGATCATAACTGGCTTCGACTTCTCCTTCTTCGAGGCCTTCCCAGATTCCCCATCAGTCTTTACTTTCTTGCTTCCCCTGTCCTTCACTGAGCTGTCTTTCACGGGACCATCTTTCCTCTTGAACCCAGCTCCGACCTTCGCAGACTTCGTGGTAGTTGCGGACGGCATTGTTGTTGAATTGAGAACTTTGGTGTCCAGCGTGCAAATAGGTTCTTTGAACTTTTTCCACCGATAAGAAATCTCAATCGGCGCTAAAGGCGACAGGGATGTTTATCGACCTGACCCCACGATCAATGCGATATTTGCACTGCACTCAGAACACCACTGCGAATTTAATACATCATGGGGAGAGAAGAGCAGTCTGAAGAACGGGAAGTTCTCGATAGTATCTTCCCAGAAGAAATACAAGGTAAGAGTGCACTCCTTCACTATAGCGCTTGCGCCAAAACATTACCCCTCCAAACCTACCCGCAACTTACTTACACATTCTCAGACATATCGGAGAACGAATTTCGAATATCGATCCTCCTAGACATCACAAACGATGAAGGCGACGAATCCGACCCCCCAACTCTGATCCTCCAAGTCAAGTACCCCGAAAACTACCCCGAAGAAGCCCCCATACTCGACATCCTCGCCCCTCCAAATGCGGCGTCCCATCCCTTCTTTAGCGTCAACTCAGACCGGGAAGCACTTCTAGATGGCTTAACCGAAACGGTGGAAGAAAATATGGGGATGGCTATGATATTTACGCTCTATTCAACACTGAAGGATAATGCCGAACAGATGATTGTCGAACGTCAACAGATGGCTAGAAATGAACATGAGCGAAAGGTTTTGGCGATAGAGGCAGAGGAAAATAAGAAGTTCCATGGGACGCCAGTTACGATTGAGACTTTTGGACCGTGGAGAGATCAATTTATGAAGGAGATGGAGGAGGAGAAACAGAAAGAGGACGAAGCTGAAGAGGCAGCGGAGAAGAAGAGGAATAGAGGGAAGGAGACTGTGGTTCAGTTGACAGGGAGACAGCTTTGGGAGCGTGGTCTTGCTGGAAAGGTGGAAGAGGAAGATGATGAGGATGATTCTACGCCCACCGCAGGATTGGAAAAGCTTAAGGTTTGAGCTTTTTGGGTGCTGAGGAAATATCTGAAAACTGCAACACGGCATAAAAGTCTGGCAAGACAAGGAGTTGCATTACTGGCGTCGTGCATTGAAGGCAAGGAAGGGCTACATCTTGTGGATATGTAAAGACAGAATGGAAGAGGCACAGGGGTGTATACATAGCGCTGATACCCGGGTTTTCAGAAAGGGGCTCTATGCGTAGAAATCCTTTCGAGAGCACACAGCTTACTTTGGAGGGTTTCTGGATTTTTGGGAAGCAATCTCGCCAAAGCTAGGCATTATACTTTTTTGCAAACAATCGAGAAGACTATGCCCCTCCCATTTCCTGATCACTTCCTTCATCATCCTCCCAATCATCGCCATCTTCCTCTTCCTCCGCGTTGACAGAGTCTCCACCAAGTTCTGCGTTCAAGGCGGCCAGAAGCTCTTTGGCGTGCTCTCCCAGTCTCTCGTCCTCATAGTCCTGCTGGTCGAAAAGGCGTAGACTGTGATTAAGCCATTGCCGACTGGAGATCCACGATATCTTCCAACTTTCTCCATCCTCGTTCTCAACGTTCACCTCGCCATTCTTCTGCTTCTCGCCCATAATATAAAGTCCCCATCCACCCAAATACCAAACCTCAACACTACTATCATCCTCACCCACCAGTCTTTCCAAAACCTCGATCGCCTCCCCATCCATATCCGCCTCCATCAATAACCTCGCCAAACTAACCCTCGTAGGAAAATCCGGGACCTGAGAATTTTCCGGCGGTAAATCCTTCCACAAATCCAGACTCCTCCTCAAAGCCGCCTGCGCATCCGCAAGTCTCGACTGCGATATCCTAACATTCGCCAACGTCTGCCACGGCTCCGCAAACTCAGGCGTAACCATCGTCGCCTCCGTAACAAGCGCCTCACACTTCTGCTCCGCATCCTCCTCCCAAGAAAGATCCGTCATGTAAACCTCCACAACCCCACACAACGCAACAGCCAGTTTTCTCCTCTTCTCTTCCAAGAGCGCTTCTCCATCTGCGTCCAACTTCCTCCTCTCCTGCAAGGCTTGAATCTGTATCCTCAAAGCCCCAGCTCCCTTCTCAAACCAGCCTACACTATCATTTCCCCCCTCCTCACTCAGCTGCGCCAACCAAAGGAATTTCTCTGCTCCCCCGCCTACTTCCTCCCCCACAGTTCCATCTTGATCAATGCCCACAGCTCTCAAGAAATACTCTCGCGCAGCATCGATTTCCCCCAATTCAACATGTATCTCCCCCAACAAATTAAGCGCCGGTAGGGATAACGTCGAATCCTCCTCAAAAGTCTCAAGTGCCTGTTTCGCAATCTCAGCCGATCCCAGGATATCGCCTTGTTGAAGTGTAGCAGTTGCTTGGGCGAGAAGAACCTCAGGTGAGAGGGTTGGTTGGGAGGGTTTCGAGGGTCCGCCGGATACGCGGTTGAGGGCTGATTTGGAGCGCTTTTTGGATTTCTTGTCGTTGGGTTTTGTTTTCGCCATTTTGGTGGGAGGGGTGAGGGGAGTTGCGATGGAATGTGTCCTTGGGTTGAAATTCCTACAAAAATAATCTGCGAAGACTATGCGATAGGGCCCGTGCGACCGATAAGACCCCGCTATCTGCTATGACGGTGGGTGGCTCTTTCCTTAGAATTTCCCGGGGCATTGGAAGTGGATGAGCAAAGTTTGGATGAACACCTGCAATGGAAATGTCCAAGGAGGGCCTTTGGTTTTCTCGTCAAGAAAGTTACAGCTTCGTTTCCTCAAGTCCAGCCCGGAATGTACTCTCGTTTCACCAGATGTCAAAGTGGTTACCCGTACTTGCTTGGTGGCCTTCAACTCGTATTTACATTATTATTACTATGTACTATATAGCAAGATTACTCGAGTATGGTCTCCCAAACACGCGGGGCAAGGAGAGGGTAGCGATCGGACAGTACCAAAAGTACACATACAGTACCATATCCCTTCATCTCTTTCGATATCCAAGAATTTCCCAACGCCAAAAACGGCATTCTAAATCACCCCTCTTCCGTAACCTTTATATCTTTCGAAATCGAACCCGCAGTCCCCGGCCTCTGCATGTTCCCCAGCTCCTCCCCCGTTCCACTCTGGCCCCTCTTCCTCCCACCAATATGAAATCTCGAAGCCGTAGGACTCTGCGAATCCGAGTCCCCAAACTTCGAGAAGAACCCTTTCTTTTTCGGCTGCTTATTTTGATCATCGTTCAATCCTACATCTTCGAATCCCTCTTCTGCTGTGGGTGGCTGTCGTTCGAATCTGCGCTGGGGTAATCGGGGTATTCTTACTGAATCGAGACTTTGTCGTCCGAGGTTATTGGGTTGGACGACGGGGGATCTTGCCGAGATGTCCTGGGGATTGATTAGATAAATGTTTGTGGGGACGGGGGTTGAATGAGGACACTTACGAATGATCTTCTGTACGAGTCAAAGGATTCTCTGGATATAGGAAAGTGTTCAATTTCTGTTTGGCTGCTGTTTGCTGAGTTTCCCGAGGGGTTGGAACGTCGCGGCCAGAAGCTCTTTTTCTCGGGAGGAGACGGCTAGAAGGAATGTCAGTATTGCTCTTTATTCGAAGCGCCAGTAAGTCGCAATCTAGCCGCTCAAGATGTTCTACTTGTAATATTACGCGGGGAAGTTCAAGTAACCAAACTCTTGGTTTCCCGACCACTCTTCACACAATAAAACAAAGCCCTCCTCCTTCGTTGAATCTCAAGTCCAGCTTGAATACACTTGTCAAACAATAGTGTCTGAAGAATTTACTACTTACTGGTAAGTATTCCCCACTATCATTTACAACTATTTTCGCAATCAGCCCACCAACTCAATGTCTCCCCTCCACCTGGATGCCCTACCACTCATTTTATACTCGACCGGTTCCTGGCTCTGCTTGCTAACTATGCTTTGTGTAGACGTTGATCTATAAGATCCCATAGTATCCACCTTCTCAAACGCCGGTCGTGTGCCATTCTGCGATAGTGGTCTTACACCCTCCTCTGGTGCTTGTAGTCCCGTCTGCACTTCATTGCGCCTCGCAAAAGGATTTCGGAGAATAGGCATGTTGATAGATGTTTGCCGGACAGTATTTTTCAATGTCCAAGTAGGATATTTGAGTGAGCAAGAGATTTGTTTTGAAAAAAGTTGCGGTGTTTTCAGTGAAGATGGAAATGCCCGCTCGCGAATAAGGGTCTCCTTGCGTCTCTTTTGTTCGGACCACCCGCAATAGCCGGAGACCGAACCAATTGCAGATCGGGAAGAAAGGTCACTGTCTTGCGCCTCTCCCGCTGTCACTTTCTCAGTGGTACCAAGTGAACAGTAAACATGTAAACAGTCCTAGCTCCTCTAGGTTTGATAATGGAAGCTTGGGCATATTTCACGATCAAGTGGGGACGAATTCCAACAAGTGAGATTTTGGTTTCGTTTCAAATTTCGCATCCTCAAAGTAATGACGACATTTTAGCAGGGCTACCCCTTTCGCGATTGGAAGCGGGGTCCTTTCACGATACGGGCGGGTATGAATTTTGTCCTAATGAAAGGGGAAAGAAGATAATAATATCGCCCACAAAGACTATAGATAAGCTTGCTTCTCAATCCGACTTGCGCATCGAGTAACTTGAGGAATACAAAGTACTTTCTTCCCACTTGGAAAAACTGGTCAGGATACGCAGACCTTGTGAAGTTGCATCCCGCCATACTCGAGTAATCTCAGGAGCTTATGCGAGAAATGAACGTTGGTTTTCAGACCTCGTTTGCTAGTATTTTTGACTAGGGAGAACTTGGAGCTTGAGGGTGCTCTACCCGGGTACTTGTACGAGTACTTGTACAGCTCGAATCGAATAGATGAAACCCGAATAGAAATCCCGGACTTTGTTCAGTCTGACTGCATCTACGATTACGTCTACAAAACTTGTAACGTCGTAGATCACGACCTTACAGTCGAGTTTTGACGGGAGAAACAACTGCGAGTTCGTAACTCGGTCCCCAGATGTCGTAAAATGCAAGCGCCAAAAAAAAAAACATCAAGCTGGAAAAAGACCCGACTGGATAGAACGGATGAGGATTTTCGGGGCACCTCGTCGAACTAACGAGTAAGCGCAAAGGCTCAATCGAAGAGTTATGATCACTGGAAGATCTCTTTCTCTGAGTCTCATTGAGACAACCTCTGGGACCAGGGATTGTTCGCTTGAAGGAAATTCTTGGTGGGGAGATTTGCCCATTTGCAGGCGGTCCGGAGATCTTCGAGGTTCATATAAAATGCCCAAGACCCGAAATTGGCAGTTCTCTGTACGTACTCCAGCTCGAGTGCCTTCGGTATCACTGTAGGAGCATTGGCATAGATATGCCTCAGTGTGGGGAAAGCACGGAAAAATGGGTGGAAGTTTTCTTTTCGTTCGTTCGTACTGTGTGGTTCGTACAGTATGGGTTGACGGAAAGCACAGAGCTATTTGCTATTTTCGGCAACGCTGCAGCGTTTGGGGGCTTGGCTTGGGTTGGGGGCGTTTTGACGGGCCGCCACAACCCCTGAGTCCTGACCCAGGCGAGCGAGCATCAACGTTTCTTTTGATGTCGTAAAACTTGGAATTGCCATCATGCGACATCTGCTTCTTTTGGGGACGGCAGTTTTCCTCTTGCTTGAAATATAATCTAGATAAAGTACTCTTTACAACCATGTGGCTTGTAGCACGTCAAATTGGGGGTTCGTCGGTTGACTTTCCGGTTAATTCAACTAATTCTCGTGGTGCAGCTGGTGGGTGCATGGCGGGTCCTAGAAGACAAGGCAAGGCAGGGGATGGATACGAAGAAGTGCCTACTCCGTAAGTGCCTTTCCGACAGAGTCAGTCAGTGATTGACACTGCAAGGAAAAGCAAGGCAAGGATATGGATCGCCGTGTGTTTCCATCATTTGATGGTTGGATGGCAGGCGATGGCGATGGCGATGGGCCATCAGACCCCATTTAGACGCAGTTGCAAGCAGATGCAAGCAGTGGCACCCCCGTCCTATACTATACCATACCCTATACTATACCATACCCTATACCATACCATACCCTATACTGTACCTTATACCTTACTTCGTATAAGGATCAGCATTCGCCCGCAGTGCAACCTTGCGTTTTGGTGACAGTCCAGCGTCATTGCCGCTTCAAACTGACTTGACATTCTCCCCCTCGTTGTACACTGGCTGTATCCGTATTCGACGTCTTCTCTAGAAACCGAAACCGAACCGTGTCCATTTACACCTCTATTCACTCGTTGTCGTCGACTGTCGACTGTTGACGTTGACTGTTGACTGTCTTGATCCTTCTCTCCATTGCGCCTTCCTCTCATACCTGGTCAGCCTTGTTGCGGTGCAGTGCGGTGCAGTGCGGTGCAGTGCAGTGCAGTTGGAAGTATATTCTTGGAACTTCGCCTCGAGCTCGACGTTTGGGGTAGACCGCTGTGCCATCCTCTGCGGCCTTCCGAGTGAATCGAGACAGACAAACTCCCAGCCCAGCGCTCTCTTACCGCCGCTCTTCAGTCACTCGCTCTTCTCTTTGTTACCAACAAGCTAAGCTACTGATCGCATCACCCGCGACGCAATTTGATATTGAAAATTTCGACGCAAACTCTTCCTTAAACCTTGCCCAGTGTCACGACCACCGATCAAACGACCTCCGTCGCAGCAAACATACCTACCTACTTTATCGACATTAAGATTCGCTGCGTTCCATTACCGGGGCTGGTTCGCCTTCCAGAGCAGGGGTCTTCGTCAAGCCCAACTATCACGAGGCTTAACGGAGGCTTGCGACTTCCCAATTTGGCCATCAGGTCAGGTTATTTGGTTTATTCACACGCTTGAGCATCAAATCAAGTCATAGCTTCTCTCACCACTTGTTCAACCAACTCAAGCACCCTACTTGTTGAAGCTGTACCAAACACCATCTTACCATCCTGCAGTTCAATATGGGTGGAACTTTTTTCTTGTCCTGGCAGCTATGGGAGAAGATGACTTTCGTAAGTGTCCAGCTTTTGTTTGATGCTTGTATGCATCTCTAACTGGCGCAGGTCTTGGGCGCTGCCATCGTTGTTGTATTCCTCATCGGATATGCCAAGTTGTGCTGGAGAAATAGGATTGTCCACAAGCAAGAGCTGGTTGACGAAGAGAAGAGAACGAGGATCCAACAGTTGAGGAGCAGCGGGCAACTTGTCGAATCACACAAGCACGATGTTCCCTTCGGTGTTCGCGCCATCCAGAGTGGTATTCAAGTCGACGGTATCTGGATATCCAATACAAGTACACCAATCCCTAGTCAACTCAACCTCGCCCAGATGCAAAGCGCAACTACATCCGATGCAAGTACGAGTCCTCGAAACTCTCAACATACATCCCAGAAGGTGGCCAAGGCAGCTTCGTCCAGAAAAAGTCGATCCCCACTTCGAAGCGACTCCCCACTCGATCGATATGCGGAGGAGACTGCCTATGATCAGAGTCCTGGTGCTCGCCAATCATACAAGCCCAGAAAATCTTCTCACCTTCGTTATGGCAGCTATGGAGAAACTCGATACAATGACGACGCACTTGCGCAGTTGGAGGGGAAGGCTGTTTCACCGGAGAAGAAAGTTCATGTTCATCGACCAAGAGGTTCTCGACAAATGGATTTGGAGGCCGACGCATCAGCTGCTGACAATGAACACTCCTCGGGAGCCTCATCCGACTCAGATGCCACTCTTTCTGGAAACCTACGAATTCCTAGTGACCGACAAAACCGTTATTCCCCGAATCGCAACAGAGGCCCCGGAGAAAGCGTTCCGCTAATGAACATGCCTTCTGCAAGACCTGTTTTGGACACCTTTCAGTTCCAAAGTTCAAGAGCAGAATACTCTCAAGTCCCACTGAACGATACGCCATACAGCGACATTTCGGATCCATTTTTGACGCCACAGGGCAATGAAGCCGATGCCAATCCTCTCGAATATCGAATGTCTGGTGGTATGACGAGCGAGTATCAACCTTTGCCCGCCCATGCACCTGCACCATTTGTCCCAGGCCAACTCCACGAAAACAAGAATGTGCGCAAAGTCAATTCGGGATTTGAAGTTCTACCTGCAGGTACATTTGGTGCCTCCACAACAGCAGGTAGTAGCTCCCACAACAACGGTCGATACGATCCCCACGAGGAAGAGTCCAGCGAACGACGAGGAAAGCTTCAAAAGAAGCCACGCACGTCTATGACTGGAAAGCGTGCAAGCATGGATCGACCTTGATTTACCGAGTCGAAGTCGAAGGATGAGCCCAAGAGGCGGGCGCGTCTCGTCATATTAACCCAAGCCTTTTGGAACCGTCGAGTTCGAATTGTTTCCAAAGTATTTGGGGTGACACTATGGATACAGATTCTGGGAAGTTATTTTTGCTGGTATGGAATGGAACATAAAAGGGGCGTTTTTTTGATTGGAAGGGGACCAACAATACTGGGCGGGATGCTATGAATGGAATACGTCGTACATGATATTATGACTTGGGGGTGGGATCTGGCTATGGCCTGGAAATATTGAGCATTTTAACGGTTCTTCTCTCTTGGAAAATGCGATAATATGTTGATTAGGAGACTTCGACTCATTCTTTGTATCAAATTGGCGGGCGGGCGTTTTTTTATAGAGGAAAGTTAGTATAAACATAATATGAATGTTTCCATGTTACCTTGGCTTTGGCTGATTTATGGATGTGAATTTTGAGTGATGTTAACGAGTTGTGATGCTATACAAATAGTTTTCGATTGTGAAAGAGCTTCGGAGGCGAAGACCAACCTGGAAGTATTTTCATTCCATTTTTACTGCCACTTTTAGTGCTCATTACGAGGACAGGATAAGTGGGAGTGATTAGCGACCCTACGAAAACTTGCAGTCTGATTTTCGCTACGTAGAAAAATCGCAAAAATACAAGTGGATGCGGAGGATGCTAATTAACCAGAGTATCGCGGGTGAAATGATTTTACTCAGTTCACGTTGAACTGTGCTTGTTGCGGGCTGTCCTAGGTCCGCCTATGCTGCTACTTACGAGTTACGTAAGGCTACCTATCTTTTAGCAATGGATTTAGTAGATTGGTCATGTGAACTCGCACCAAGACTTCTTCAAAGACGCGACACGACGCGCCGTGCCACTTTCCAATCATCATCACAACATTCCCCTTCTCCCAGCGAATACCTGATTCAGCACACCTACTCCCTACCCAGCATATCAACGAGTGGAGGCATCCAAAATGACCGAAGAAATCGAAGCCTCGCAATCTGGGGGTGATGAAGTCGGTGTAGGCGGTCCAGGTGCACCAACGCCACTCGCAGCTCTCATTGTATGATTCCAACCTGCGACCTTGAACTCAACGGCCTACTAACACTGCGATAGGGTGTCGCAGGTCTGACCAAGCGCGATATACAACTGATAGTCGATGGCGGTTTCAATACGGTCGAGTCTGTGGCGTATACTTCGCACAGAGTTCTGGAACAAATCAAAGGCATTTCCGAACAGAAGGCAACCAAGATTTTGACAGAGGGTGAGTTCATTGGGAACCATCAGCTCAGCATTTCTAATTGCATACAGCGTCGAAACTCGTTCCTCTGGGATTTACCACAGCCACCGAAATGCACCAGCGAAGAAGCGAATTGATATCCATTACGACTGGATCGAAGCAGTTGGATACATTATTAGCTGGAGGTATTGAGACTGGTTCCGTAACCGAGATCTTTGGAGAGTTTCGAACTGGAAAGAGTCAGATTTGCCATACCTTGGCTGTTACCTGCCAATTGCCATTCGATATGGGAGGAGGAGAGGGGAAGTGCCTTTACATTGACACAGAAGGAACCTTTCGACCAGTCCGCCTGCTTGCGGTGGCAAATCGATATGGTCTTTCTGGAGAAGAAGTCCTCGACAACGTTGCATACGCTCGTGCCTACAACTCCGATCATCAACTTCAACTATTAAATCAGGCAGCCTCCATGATGTGTGAGACTCGGTTCTCTCTTTTAATTGTCGATAGTGCTACCTCACTCTACCGAACGGACTTCGTTGGACGAGGAGAACTCTCTTCTAGACAAACTCATCTGGCGAAATTCCTCAGAACTCTTCAACGCCTAGCTGATGAATTCGGAATTGCAGTCGTCATCACCAATCAAGTTGTCGCTCAAGTTGACGGAGGCCCAAGTGCCATGTTCAACCCAGACCCGAAGAAACCTATCGGTGGAAATATTATCGCACACGCCAGTACCACAAGATTAAGTCTCAAGAAGGGCCGTGGAGAGACTAGAATTTGCAAGATCTACGATAGTCCTTGTCTTCCGGAGAGTGATTGTCTATTTGCAATCAACGAGGATGGTATTGGTGACCCCAGCCCTAAGGATTTGGAGAAGGATTAGAGCTTTGCGATTCACGAGCGATTTTATAGCAGTACAGGGGATATTGAGAGATAATTACGAGTTGCATGAAGTTCTTTTCATTTGTTTGTCTGCATGGTTCATGGTTATGGCGTGGGAGGGGATGGTGCTTTGGTTTGGCTTTCGTCTGAACGCCCGTACATTCAAGACATCATTGTTTATGTACATTTTTGCCAGTAGGAAGAATTAGACAAGATAATCCATATGCGTGCTTTAATATGATTCAACCCCCTTTCCTTCAACTAGAAGTCAGTTGTTGACTAAGTAAAATAACTGCCGAGTGAAGTTATGCTGTGAGCGACTGCTGAAATACAGGGTAGGCTCTGTGGCGGGTGAAAGTCGGCTTTCTTTAACAGCTTCAAAAAGTTGCCGCGCGACCGACCACACGCGTGCATATTGATCTGTTGACTTGCGACGCAACGAAGAAGCTCCTCCACACCACCAATAACGATAATTAATGGAGACAGGATGGACCAACGCCTCATATCCACCTACAAGGAGACACGATTAGATTTGGAGTCCTCAACGCCAGGCTCAACGGTTGCGATCCGCCTTCCCCCCCACGGCACATCAGTATGGCCAAACCGCACCCAAAAACGAGCGCATATCGTCGAAATACCTGTCGCAGAAGATGAGGATCTCTTCAAGCAACGGCATCTTGCCACAGCTGCCTCGGTCTACCATCGATCATACCATGGCTTCCCCAGGAGCTTTCTCTGGAGGGTGCTTGAGAACGGAAAGGTCCTATCCATACGAGTGGTAGACTTCTCAAAGCCAGCGACGGGGGAGGAATCACACATTACGCTACGATTACATCTGCCCAGTCCGGCGCTGCCATCGTGTATTGCGCTGTCGGATTCGGAGGAGCATGATGCCTTGAGTGTGTTTATCTTGACGGATTCAAATCACCTTTACACCCTCACTTTACGGCCCGATTTCTTTCGCAAACCAGCAAGCACAGAGGGGAACGTTGCGGATTGGGCAAAATCATATCTGTGTACGGCATTCAGTTTCAAGCACCCACACCGACTGGTAGCTCTGACGGCAGATGAATTGCTGATTTCGCTGATTGATGGAGGACTACTAAAGTTAAATCGCAAGCAGAAAGGAGAGGGTATGAAGGGAGATGGTATGTTTAGGTTGTTCAGTTACTATGGGAATATGCTAATGCCTTTTTAGGTTCGGAATGGAAGGAGGTCTTCTACAATGAGGGCGGATGGAGCCACAGCTTCAGAAGTTTGATACCTTTCCATGGAAGCAACACTGTCCACTATGGCAAACACAACATGGAACTATCGGCAGTCACCGCGATAGCTTCTCCAGTCAACAGTATCGATGGAATGCCCTACGCTTTTACGATTTCTCTCAACCACCAACTGCGGATATGGAACTTGATCACAGGAAAGATCGCTTATATGGGAGATCTGCTGAATGAGGAATTGGACCCAAAAGAGGCGGTAAAGAAGGTTATCGACCCATCACTCTCGCAGCTGATCAAGGTTTTTGGCGACGATGAACGCGCCTTGTGCGTCACCTACTCGCCTCTAGATAATGGCGAATTCAAGTTCTGGATGGTCACACCGAAAGAGGATTCAGAAGACGGCTCACTCCAAGTTGTCGATATCTTCCCAAAAAATCAATTGGTACCTCGACGTCCAACTAGCGCTGTGTGGACATTGGCGGATTTCTCTGTGGTACTTGATCAAGCCAAACCCAACCAATATTCCTTGTGGACTTTATGGAAGAACAACTTGACCTACCGCGTTCAGAAGTTGGATTTCAGAAAAGGTGGTGCCGCAGATGGGAGTAGGATTAAAAATCTTCAAAAAGCATGGAGAGATGACTGGAAGGGAATGACCACCGAGATACTTGATGAGACTCCAAAGCCATTGATTTTCTCGGGCGACTCCATGGACATCACAGATAAGTGGCTGGAGTTCTTGCTTAGTCCTGGAAGATACACAACCGCTACCATTGAAACTGGGCTTGCGATTTTCGAAAACAACAATTCTGGGACTGCTGCACGGAGATCTGGAAGCCTGCCGGAGAGAATGTGTTCTGTTGTCGCCTCAAACAACACTCTTGGCCGTGCAGCTGATGGCAGCATGGATTATGAGGCCCTACGACAAACAACTGGAGAACAGTGGAATCGCTTTTATCGACTGATCTGTGAATTGGACAAGCAGCGCGGTGAGGCACAGTCTCTGGTCCTAGATCCTATTGGAAATCTTCCATGGGTCATTTTGGCTGATGGTATCACTGCCGTTCGAAAATGCAGCAATTTAGAGAGGATTTGGCACAACCAAGAGATTACGAAGATTCCGGCCAATCTGGTGAAAGTGGCTGCTCCCATTTTTGTTGCTGCTGAATTCCGAAACTCTTTATCACAGTCTCTCTTGCATAGTTGCAAATCCACGTTACTCAGTGAGATGTTCGAGGAACCCTCACTTACAGGGCCCTCGAGAATGCGAGCTTTCTACGACAAATGCGACTTCCCCAACCAGATTGCAGATGAAGATTACAACCAAGTCGTGGATGATCTGAAAATTTATGGCAGTACGTTTAAAGATATCACACCAGAGGTATACGAAGCCATGATTTCACTCATGATTGGCGAGGAAGCTTCGGAAAAGTCGTCAAAGCAAGCAGTTGGCGAATTTGGGCGGAAGCTGATCATCCGGGGAACCCAAGAAGCCATTGAACTGCATCGCAACATAATCATCGGTCAAATAATTCTCTTGGTTCTGATCGAGGCCGAAGTCAATCACACTGAAAGTGGGAACAAATTTGAGACTGCTACCGTTTTCCTCAAATTTCTGGATATGCTGAAGAAACTTGAACTACTCGACTGGTTGGTCACGACTCAAATTTCTCTACCCTCCGAAACTGGTAACTCGGCTGCCTCTTCTGAAGATAGATCCAAGAAACCAGAAGCCCTGAGTATGGAGACGGTACCAGTGATGGATGCAATTATGCGTCATATTTTTGACCTGGAACCGAGCGAAGATGTTGAGATGACAATCGCGTTGACAAAATTCGTTCAACAACTTTGTAGTCCCGACAGTTCGTACGAAACGGTACCATCTCTCATCCAATGCTACTTACTACACCAAAACCGACCCGATCTTGCTATGGAACTCAGCCGATTTTCCGACCAAGATCCCTTTTCGACGTATATTCAAGGAAGAGCATGCCTGGCCTCAAACGATCCTCAAGCAGCTGCTGTGCTTTTCAAGAGGGCTGCATTTGGCATATGTAAGTTTTCAAAATGAGTGTGATGAGGTTAATGCTAATTTTTTGATAGCACATTCGCAAACATACTTCTCGAGCGCAGGCTACTTGGATGATATCGAGCGAAAAGACCTGAAATCAGGCCTTCCCCATTACTATTCTCATATTGTCGCCAAATACGAAAAGGAAAAGATGTACTCTTACGCGATTGATTTCGCAAGACTGTCTCTGCAATTTCTCAAACACGGAAGCGAGGATTATGAAGACAAGAGATTGCGTACTGAGATGCAAAGTCGCCTCTTTACCGCTGCTTTGAAGACATCTCGTTACGAGTTGGCCCACTCAGCGCTCGCTCTCTTCACAAATCACCCTCTACAAATTGCCTCTCTCCACGAGCTGGTCACCAAAATGTGCGAAAACTCTTACGCAACCGAACTCACTGAGCTGCCACTAGTTGGCTTGCACGATGAAGTGGACGATTACCTCACAAGTAAATGTCACAAAATCGTAGATGTCACAGTCGGTGTACCATACCACAAGATCCTCTACGCCTGGCGAATCAGACGAAGTGACTTCAGAGGAGCCGCCGCAATCTCGCTCGAGCGTCTACAAAGATTACAAGAATCCGGCGAGGGGGATAGAACACTTGCACAGGACGACCTTGAGACCCCAGTTACGAAGCAATTCAAGGCCTTGATCAATGCTCTGAGTTGCGTGGACCCAAAACAAGCCTGGATTTTGTACGAGGAGCCTCCGAGGAGAACCAACGGATCTAGAATTGGAGGCGAGGCGAAGAGGAAAGTGGTGACGCTGGATGAGATTCGGAGAGAGTATCAGGCGGAATTGGATCGCATTGCCGCGATTGATAATAATCAGTTTGCGTTTGGGGGTGGGGATGAGATGGATATCTTATAATTGGCGAGGGATCACATTCAAAGGGAAAGAAATCATGTAAGCAAGCAGGTTTACAAGGGGGCGTTGGTAAAAATTGCGGAGTTCTTGTAATAGTAAGAAATGTGAGAACATGAGGAAGGGAAGGCTTCTTGAATCTTGATATCCATGAAAAATTGATTTTTATTTTCTCTTGCACTGGATCGCTTCCTTAGAGGGCCTTCTTCTTCACCGGACATGGTGGTTGTGAGTCTATGGTACAATTCGATAAATGATATGATGCTTGCTTGCTCTGTCTGGGTCATTACTTTCTTTCGCCTCAAGTCCTCAAGCTGGTGGTATTTGCGTTCGCTCTGGGGGAACGGTTCCGGTGATTTGGGTTTGTTGGCCGGCTGCTGCGGCGATTTCTGGAGCTTGACGATAGAGGACAATTTCTGATTGTTTGAAATACCTTCGCGCATCTAGGGATATGGTCAGTCTTGTTTTGAAGGGGAGGCTTGATGAATTTTTACCTTCGTCAATGAGCACTAAACTCAGGTAATATCTGGTGGAGTACTTCTTGTTGACTTCACGGAAAGTTGGGGTCAAATCGAAACCGCCAAGGAACAGCCTAATTGGAATAGTCTCTCCTCTTGAAGGTGATCCGTCCATAATCTAGCAGTATGTTAGTAATAATCCGAGAAAGTCCGTCAGCATTTCATGGGGAAAACCAACCTCAAACCGTACAAGGGTCTCACTCTCATTGTACTGATTAGGAGCCGCACCCGTAGTCTCCCGTCTCAAGATAGACAACTCCATATGTTTGATCTTCAATCTTACCAGGAGGAAGTATATACGTCCCACAATGACGTCCTTCAGATGGTATTTGGATTTCGAGTACTCGAACTCGATGTGTAGACAATCCTCGATGCCGACATCCATCTTGATGGAACTATTCATCTCGGGTGGTATTCGGTACGAGTAGACCCAGATATCCTTCTCCCTAATCACATCCGCCATTCTCCGGGACACGGTAACGCGCACGAAGTATCGGAGACGAACGTTGATGCCGCTGTAGGATTCATATTGCTTCTCGATGTTCTTGAAGTTGAAATCGAAGGTTTGGGGATGTTGGAGGTCGCCGGGAGCTGCCAGTTCCTGGCCGAGGGACAGGAATTCGTAGTGGTTTCCTCGGTCGAAAAACATCTCTGAATAGCCCATTAGCTTCATGTTGTTTGCTCCCCCCCCCTCGAGGTGTGGTTTGCGCCCCGACGTACCAATGGTGCCAATGAATTGGACTTTGATTCCTGTGTGTTCTAATCGCTTCCCATCTTTCGGTCGTATGGTAACTGCTCCCTTTACGGACTCTCCGTCTTTGTAGAGTGGTGCTTTCTCCCGACGGCCCTTCTCTGTCTTCATGTCTACCATCTGTCGGTCATCTCCATCGTCCAGTACAATGTCGATATCGACCGGGGTGGTGAAGAAGTACGACATCTTTCCCTATCATCGATTTGGCAGATGCCCTATTCCCGTTCGCTATGAATTCCCGTATGGAGGCGCAGGTGAAGGTGGTGATGTCGAGCTCCCAGGTAGGTGGGCGTTCGTAGCTACACCTTGAAGCGAGGTCGCGGCAACGAGGCTGGAGCCTTTCAGGGTGGTGGAGCTCGGGCCCTATCACCGACTCCCAGATTTATATTGGTCGCTCCATTGACTTCCCCAGACTCCGCACTCTGCGCGAAAACAAATCAATTTCACGAAGCGAAACCATTTCACATTGTCGCGCGTCCTCTCTCATCTCGCCGCGCAAAGTTGGCCTCAACGCCCGGCGCCATGTCTCTCCAGGGCTATGTAAACAGTGAGTTTTCCCCCCCTCCTTCCCTTCCCAGAACTACCCCTCCATCGTCCTCGAACCGTTGGCAAAGCTTACAACCCCTTTCTGACAGTTGCTGGATAGAGAAAGTACTGGTTCTGACCAGCGACTCGCGAACCCTTGTGGGAAACCTATTATCGTGCGATCAGATGACGAATTTGGTATGTCCCTTCTTCCCTTCCTCTCCCCTCTCCTCCCCGTATGTTATTTATGGGTATAAATTATGTACTGATTTACGTGACATAACAGGTCCTCTCAGAAACAACAGAACGTATAATCCGGCCCCCAGAAGATCCCGAGCCCTCGAGCGAAATCCCACACGGTCTCTACCTGATTCGAGGGGATAATGTGGTGGTGGTGGGGTTAGTGGATTCCGAGTTGGATGAGAGTATTAATTGGGGCGAGGTACGGGGGGCTGTTATTGGAGGGGTGAAGCATTCATGATGAAGCATACCATGATGGGTGGGAAGGACTTTGGAAAAGGGAGGTCATGGCAAAGAGAGGAAGAAAAATGTTGGATCCTATGTGATGAAGGGACGATGGGATACATGGATGGGTGAAGATTAAGAATGGCTGAGAATAGGGCCTGTGATGTTGCATGTATGGCGTTTTAGGGCGGAAAGCAAATGACAATTTGATACCTCTTCATTTTTGAGCGACTTTTTCTTGGGTGAGGTCGGTATTTTGATTTTGATTATTGTTGATTGCAGCACTGAACCTTTTGTTCCCGACAGTTCGATAGTTGATTATAAGATGTCATATCAATCTCACGCTCAGTGTCACTGCAAAATATGAAAAAGGAGAATATAAGAGGAAGATTGATGCTAAAACACCGAAATGAAAACAAGAAATTAATGAAACTTCTTTCACTTCCATGGCTTTTACGATGTCCAATACCTACCTACTTGTATTACTCTTCCTTTTTAGGGTGTTTAACTAGAGAAACGAAGTTCAAAGCTAGAGTGAGAAGAGATATTGTAGATTTCGAGTACCCTAAACTTTACATTGCGATTCGAATCGAGGATGGCGAGTAAGCCATCGATTTTCGAGTAAACCAACCCTGGCTACTGGTGAGTAAGCCATCAAGTAAGCCATCAAGTAAGCCATCAAGTACACTATCAAACAACGAGCAAGTCAAGCACTACATTTGGAGGCGAAATTTAATTAAAAGAGCAGTAGGAGAAAGCTTGGGAACCAAAAGGTAAATTGTTGATTTCTTCCGTAACAAAGGCTGATTACCTCCTCAGGGCTATAGAAATTCATGGCCGTAATCATTCCTCACGATGAGTTTTTCTTGAAGGGAAGCTGAATAGAGCTCGGCAGTTGCCGGAAAACTGGGAAGTGATTTCATTTTTTTATTGGATAAAAAGTTTCCAGTTCTCAAAAGTTATCTTGCTAAAAGTATATTCTCATGTTATTTATACCATATGCTACTTTCTAGGACACTGCCGTTCATGTTAAAGAACCGACAGCCAACTTTAACGATAGTTATAACTCTACCAATGTCGAAACACTTCTTTCAAATGAAAACACATATCTCCCCACTCAACCGAACACCCGGTCCAAAAGATATGGTCCAAAGTCATCTTCTCCAGGACTCCCAACAATTCTATTCACTCGGTTGCCTCTGCCGGCAGTGAGCCAGCTTCCATTATCTCCAACAGGGTCACCATGAGTTTCCTCACCAACACTCAAACTTTCCATGGGATTGGTGATATCCACAGCTCCTGGGCTCTTGACTTGTGTTTCCTCACCTTCCTTCTTGCGGTTACGGCGATCGATAACATGCATTCCTCTTGTCCATTGACCAGAAGTCTCGACACGGATATCTTCTGGGGACTTGGGGGACAACAACCAAGAAGGAGCTGAGCGGGAAATCATATACCACACGCACAACGGGTCGTGCATCTCCAAACCAGGGTTTGCTTGCTTTCTGGTGAGGAACTCGATTTTTTCGTAGGTCTTGAGGACGAAGACAGAAGTCCACTCAGCCAGTGGACTTCCAGCCGCAATCAGAGGATCCAGTTTTGTTTTGAAGTGCGACCTATGGAGGAGATGAGGAGAAGTGATATCGAGTGGGAAAAGGGTAAGATTCAGAGTTCTTGAGAGTCCTTTGGGATATGCTGGTAGGGTGGTTTTATTTGCGGGGACTGGCGGCATTGTTGAGGACGGTGTGGGAGATGTCAGGGCAAAAACACGAGCGGTGGCGACAGCGTCAGCGTAGGTGTTGAACTCAGCAACGGGCGTAATGTTTCCCTCGACATCAATTGCTCCTCCCATGACAACAACTTCCTTCACTTTCAGGAATGTCTCGGGGTCTTCGGCGGCTGCGAGTGCCAAGTTGGTGAGAGGCCCGATGGCAACAATTGTGATGGTGTCTTTGGGATTCTCCCTGAGAAGACGTAGGATTTCCTTGTGTGCAGGAAGTTGAGATGCCCGGAAAGACTTTGATGGAGAGGCCAATTCGTGAGCTTCTGCAATTTCTTCTGCAGTTGCTCCTGGCTTAGGAGGCTCAAACAAGGTTTTCCAGCTGTCCGCTGGAGACAGGTGAGGGTGCTGTTTTCTGGTTAGCAGGTGACCTCAATCTTAGTGGATGATAGAAGGATGGTCCAAACAATTCAAGAATAGAAATGCCTAAGAACATGGTGGAATGAGCAAGGAGCGAAAATGGTATTTAGATAGAGTTGACAGACAAGACTACTGTCAGAACATCACAATAAAGATGGCTCACTTCATCAGAGCGAAGACATTGACAAACAGAAAACTCGCTAGATTACTTTGGGGAACATCCTGGACTGGGAGAAGCATTGAAGTACGTTTTTAAGAAAGAGGTTGATGAGAAAAGAATTTGAGAATCATTGGAGACTTTGAGAAAACTCACAGAAGTGGAGACACCAGCAAGGCCATCAATTCCGTCTAGAATGAATCATTAGCGGAGTTTAACAGAAAAAGGCAGGAGAAGGCTCTCACGAAAATAGTCGGCCATGAGCATCTCATCTTCCAGAGGATGGTCAGCACCAACAGCAACCAAAGGCTTTGAGCTCAACATGGTCTCAAATCCCTCGGCTTGCCCACGAGCTCTTCGCCACTCCATCTCTTTCTCAATAATGTGGAATAAGGCGACGACATTTCGTAAACAACTGCAAAGATTAGCGAGCGCTCGTTAAAACTTCATTGTAGGATAACACCTTTGAGCCTCAACATTTCCGTAAGTGACCGAAATGAGGAGAAGTTCAATCTCGTCAGGGTTTGCGGCTAATGCTAACAACAGAGCGAGAACATCGTCGACCCCTATTAGAAGTTAGATAGGCAAATGGTCATTGCTTCAAGTTCTGGGGGGGGAACACACCTGGATCTGTATCAATAATGATACGGTTACGAGGAGCAGCCATGGTCTGCAATCTTTTGAGGGGAATTTCTATATTATACAGAGGTATAGCTAGACAGGTTTTTATTCTATTAAGCACTTTTGCCTGCTCTTTTGACCGCGATGAGAGAGTCGTGGTTGTCAGTGAGGGCAAGCGGACAATATTGTTAATGCAGCAGTTTACATTGAAAGACCCCTCTTCATCCCACCTTTTTGATGGGCGGGCTACGGGGGTCACTCCTTCCCCGTTCAGTGATCTGACATGGAAAGCGGCATGCTTTATCTAGCTTCTGTACAAGTACCTGAAGAACCTTGAAGCTGGAAAGGTTGCCAAATTAAGCCAAATTAAGCCAAATTCGTGACTTAAAGTTCCATAAGAAGAAGACCTGGATTTAATTAGGTAAAATAGCCATTCACCTAAAATTCGTTTGTCATAATAGCCTGGTTCTGCTTCAGAGAGTAGCTGTGAATAGACAGACACATGTAGTGCCGCTTTTATTGCCGATTGTTCCGGAGTACTCGTAACCCTGAAGGCTGGAAGTGCCTGCAGGTGCTTGGCTTGGCACCCGTAAATGTGTCTTCAGTGTTCACCACCGATACGCGCTAGTCGGGTCAGGCTTAGCCGATTGACCTTCAGGAGCTTGAACACGTCTCCCGTCCTAGATCTACGGCTACGTCCTTACAATACCTACCTACTGTCTTTATTTCGACCCTCCCTCTCCCAACTCCCAACTCCTTCGCCTTCGCCTTCGCCTTCGCCATTCTTGGTCATTGGCGACGCCCTCTCAGCACTTCCCACATCTGTAGTCGGACCCGGCAGTGACAGCTTGCTGCGAGGCATTTCCAAACAATATGGCTATCATGAGCACACTTGGCGGCTGGGTCGCTGTGGTTGCCGTGGGTGGTGGATTCTGGTACTACCACAGATCGAAGGCACCTCGGCCATCAACCAAACAACGAAGCAAGCCAATTGAGCCTCGGGAGAAACAAAAGGAGAAGAAATCCAATAAGGATGGAGGGTTGAGCAGTGGTGGTGATCAGGCCGTCAAGAAGTCGCAGAAGAAAAAGGCCCCACCAGCTCCCAAGGCAGTTCGCGAGGAGAAGCCCATCACCAGTGTCCCAATCAGCAATGAGCGTGATGATGATGTTGATAACAAGGAATTCGCCAGGCAACTTTCAAGCATCAAAGCAGGCCATGTCATCAGTGGTAAATCACAAGCCGCGACAAAGCAAAAATCGGTCAAGCAATCGAAGGCTCAGGAGAAAGCTGAAAAGGCACAAGAAAAGGCGGCTGTGGAGGCCAGCTCTGATAATGCCACCGCTCCCTCATCTGCAACTGGCGGCGATGCTGATGACGATCAATCATCAGTGAACTCCCCTGAATTGAGCGCAACCGCCGTGGAGACTCCTGCTTCGGTATGTATTTCCCCTGTTATTCTTGGCATCTACAAATTGGCCTCGATTTGAATGTGCTCAATGCTAACATTGTTTTTTTTTTTCTAAGAATGGCATTTCTGACATGCTAGAGCAACCATCTGCCGGGCCTTCTGTCCTCAAGATCACCGAGCCAGCCAACCCATCCCAACCAAAAAAGAGCAAGCAACCTGCCTCCTTCGAAGCTGTCGAGACGAAGAAGCAACGCCAGAACCGAAAGAAGGCCGAGGCTGCCAAGCAAGCTCGCGAGGAAGACGAAAAGGAGCGAAAAGCGCTGATGGAAAAGCAACGTCGCACCGCTCGGGAGGCCGAGGGTCGCGCAGCGAAGGATGGCAGCACTTTCATGGCAACCAAAGCACCTGCTGAATCTGCCTGGGTTGCCCCTACCAACGGCACCTCCTCCAATGACTCCAAGCCAGCAGAAAAGGTCCAACTTCTTGATACCTACGAGCCAGCCAAGAAAGCATCGCAGCCAGCTGCCGCACCCGCCAACGAGACCCAATATTCCGAGAGCGAACTTGCGGGAAGTGACTGGCAGAAAAACTACTCTTCGCTGCCATCTGAGGAGGAGCAAGAGCGCATTGCAATTGAGGAGTCGGATGAATGGCAAACTGTCAAGGCCAAGACCAAGGAGAGAAAAAAGGCTGAGGAGAAAGTTGCCGCAAAGGTCGAGAAGCCAAGTGCCAAGGTCGAGCAGGAGGACTTTGGTGTCCCTGCTGTTATTCCCCCAACAGGCGCAGGTCAAAAGTGGAAGACGACCACTGCTCATGTCACCAAGACCGGAGAGGTTGTCGAGCAAGAGCACGAGGATCAAGATGACGAGTGGGAGGTCGCATAATTGTAAAACCATAACTTTGGGAGGATGGTCTGGTCGACTTTGGTGGATATCGAAGAGCCAACATGCCGAAGAACCCCCCCCCCCCCCCCCCCCTTCTCCACATTCAACCTCACCTTGAGATTTTCCTTACAGTTGTACATTGAATCGCATTTTCGTCACGTCGTCATTGCGCCGAACTCGTCGGTGTTTTGCGTCTGCATGTCACTTGGAGGGATTGAGAGGCAGATTTGCATAGGGCCACTATCATGTATTCCAGAATTTTGCTTTTTAGGGGCATGGCGTTCACCTATTCTGAGTTCGATGGTTCATTCAAAATTTGGGAGACACACAATGTCTGTATCACAATCTGCGGCCAGGAGAGTGTAATTCTCTTCGACATGCTATGGTATGTAGCATAGCAGAATAAATTAGTGTCTTGAACTTGTTGATTTCAGTATTGTGATGTCGATGTGGTTGAATAAATTCAAGTACTCTTGATGTTACCAGAATCTTTGTTTAGTACCCACCCTACATAACGAAGTAGAGTACGAGTAATACTTGTACCACAGTTGTTCCCGAGTTCCGAGGACGTTGAATTGCAGCACATGGTGTTATAGTAAGTACGGAGTATTATGATATCATGAACTGCGGTTGGAACAAGGTTGCTTGGGGGTAGCACCGCAGAAAGCTCTCTAGAAGTGGGTGTGGGGGTTTGACGCGTACAAAGTTCTTGAAGTGTCGATCAATTGAGGGGTTCTCCTGTTCTCCTCTACTGGGTAGGGTAAACCGGTGTCTCGCTTAATTTGGGCCAGCAGAATAGCTCCGAATAGCACCAGTAAATTGGAATATTATCTTGCGTCTTTTTGCGCCTTGTACTAAGTAGGACAGTGGAGGCTATGAAAATCCCCCGCAGTTGTGCGTGCGACTGCGTAAGGCCAAACTGCATTCAGACTGCCAAAACAGGCTGGTAACTCCTGGCCTGCATTAACCAATTACAACTCGGCAATCGCGCCTCCAATACGAAACACATTCCTTCCCACACCAACACCACCGCTGTCCTCCTCCCCCTCGCCTCCCCCTCGCCTCCCCCTCGCCTCCTGTCTCTTGTCTCTTGTCCTCTCAGGAGTCTCGACTCAGGAATGCCTTCAATTGCACACGTCATATCTCTTGACCTGCATCGCAGCGCAGCGGCCTGAAGTCCACGTCCACGTCTTGAATCACCACTACAGGTTATGTGGATAGCTCCTGCTAGAAGATCGAGTAGTCAATGACCAGATCGCTCGCGACTCTAACGACCGATGCCCACGCCGCTCCTCCGCCTCCTCCATTGCAACCACAAGCACCACGCCCAATTTCCTTTCCTTCCACTTACCTTCCATTCGATACGAACAGCACATTTACTCCAAATCGACCGCGACTCCACAAGTTCGTGCAATTGAAAACTAAACCCTTCCATTTGTCCTTTCTCCGCTGCTGCTTCTCTTCACATATATTTCGTAGAACACCCAACTTCCGAATCAGTCGTATCTTGGTCTCTCCAAACCCGAAACACCACGGCCCTAGAACATTGCGCCTTGCGAGCTTTCGAATCCTCTGATCAAATACAAAACACATCTTGGGAAGGTTGGTGTCAGGGGTATCGCATACCAACCAACTACTTTCCCACATTTGGTACAGCGTCAGCGCATACGAGGGGCGACCGGGTGGAAATATTTTAAATCCGCTATCCGATTCAACACGTCAGATTGATTCACGTCGAGAGGGGATTGCGTCTTTTTGGGTCCCGGGAACTCCAAGTCACCTTTCGAAACAAGCCCAGTCACGATCACATTCAACATCACACCTCATGTCGTTATAAACCAAGCCCTCCGTTACGCCGTCCGCCATATTTCTACACTCAACATCCATTCGCGGTCGAAATGTCGCTCGATGTTGCTATCCAGTCGGTTGTATTCTATGTCCTATCATGCAGCACTTGCTCGAAGATCAGCCACCGGCGCAAGGCTAAGGTTCAGGCAAAGCGCGAGCGAGCAGAGAAACAGGCATTGGAGACCGAGCAACCTGGACTGTATAGACACCCTTCGCCTTTCTCGACAAACCCATATTGGACCGAGGAGATCATGATGGGGCCTGGACCTCCGCAAAAGAAGGACAAGGGCTCGAACAAAAATCCAAGCCAAAGGGCGTTGAATACCGCGGGGCAAGGGAGCAGTTATGCTGGGAGTACTGGAATGAGTACGGACGCTCCTAGTAGCCCTACAGCAGTGGATGGCTCCCGGTTGTCGGGCGACGATTGGAATCGAAAACGTTATCAACGAGAAGATGAGGCGCTGTGGGGTATCGACTTCCAGGGATCAGGCCAAAAAATAAAACATGTCATTGCAAAAGCAGGGGAGTCTGCAGGTCGACTTCTCAGCAAATCACCATTGAAGGAGGAGGAGCCCTATTATATGTCAAGGAATCCCCCAGTCAATGATTTACACCCTCCTGTGGTTAGTTCACATACTAGCAGGGAGGAGACAAGGTGGATGCTCCAACCACCACCCTCCGCGAAAGTAATGGAGGGGAAAGTCAGAGTAAACAGAAACCGAGCAGACAGTGATGGAAGTACTATCAAGAATTCTTTGAGCCGACAGATGACGGAAAGAACGCTCGATTCAAAAATGCAACGAGGCGAGACTCCATCGAGGGCAGGATCAAAGACACCTAGATCGAGTCGGCCAAGATTACAGCGATACGAAAGCAATAGAAGCACTTCGCCGGAACTGTCGGAAGACTCCAGTGTCATGAACAAGAAACGTAAGCCACCGCCTTTGTCGATATCTACGCCTACCAGGAACTCCTCCATGGACACCCTCGAGCAGGTATTGCCAACTCTTCCCGAACCCGTCAAAGGCTCTGAAATGAGCCAACTGTCTCCAAGACCACACCTGAAAACAATTGTCAGCTCCTCAAACCTGGTTCCCAAAGTTACAGGTGGAGATTTACCATTAAGGGAGCTTTCCTCGAATTCCACAAACAGTGATGTTACCACCAAGGAGCAACCATCCTCCAAAACATCACTTTCTACAACTACAATTCCAAACTCGAGCCCAAAAGCACCCGAAATGACCAAATCCCGCGTTGATAATTTATCAGCAGAAAATGCTCCAACACCCGAGCAACTTTCCTAGAAAAAAATCCCTGTATTCGGCGTTGAAACCTTCAAACACTAACTATCCCTTTCAAACTACATACTTAGTCCTCAGACCACTTTTTTATCTCTTTTGTTCACTCCACATCCATGGGATTGGCCCCATTGCTGGGAAGCATGTATGCATGGAGTATGGCGTTTTCTTCTTTCTTTCTCTTGCGCATTTGCAAGTTTTATGCATTGCGTTTTTTGGTGAGCCATTGGAATTGGCGTTTTGCCGGGCTGCATTGCATCTAGGATAGGGAAAATGCTTTTAGGAAAAGGAATCAATCAAATCAAAGTGGTTAACAGTACAATCAATAAATATTCATCTCACCAACCCACTTCTGCTGTCTCCTAGTTTGAAGTGACTCCATAAATGTTATGACATTTGGCAAAAGTCATTCCAAGAGAAGGCTCTTTGTAGAGTGCAGAGGGAAGGAGCGACCCTGAGCCCGCTTCCAATTTTCCGGGTTGACTGTTGTCTTTCCCTTCTACAGCTAGCTATCCTAACTCCTCTAGATGGACGAAGGTAACATGAAGCCTAAACCTTTTGAGAAACCAAGATTGGGTTTTCAGAGTCTTGGTTAAGCAATTGAGGGGACACACCAGTTTGCTCTTGACCAGTTACGAATTCCTACGTCCCCAAGTCACAGAGCGAGGTCTCCCAAGATCCCTTGAATTTTCATAGTTCTCATTCTCTATCGACTTTTGCGCCAACGCATCCCGGGTATCAAATAGTATTGGGTTTTTGGTTCATTCATTCATAAATCTCGGCCGCTGATTTCGTACTTTATAGATGCATGCCTTCTTCATCATCCGTAGCCAGTGCTCTCATTCTCTCCTCCATGGCTCTTCTCAAAGCCTCGTCATTCAGTCTTCCACCCGTGCTCGTCCCATTTGCTGGTCCATTACTTGTTTGATTCCCATCGACTTGCATCTCCCCATTAACAATTCGCCCCGTCTGAAAAGTCCCATCCGTCCAAGGGTTACTCCCAGAACTCCTCTCCTGGCCCTCACCCTCACCCTCACCCTCCACATGTCCCTCCCCAGTCCCATTAACCAATCTCTCCTCTCCCTCCTGATTTGTACTTTCCGTCAACTCCTCCACAGTACTAAACTCCAACCAACTGCTTCCCCGTCCCTCAACTTCTGCTTTCAATAAGTGTATCCGCTCCTGCATGCGCGCAATGACAATCTCGTTTTCCTTAATGGCATCGAGGCAATCTTGGTCTGGGACACCGTTTGCAGATGGTTCGGTACCGTCGGCGAAGGGTTTGAGTTGCTCGTTGGAGTAGTCGAGGTGTGCTATGCTGTTGCGGATTTCGGCGCCTTTGAAGTGGAGGGTTTCGAGGGGGAGGTCTTTGAGAGCTTCGGCGAAGCGGGCGGGGTTTATGGGGGTGGTTTCTGAGGACATTTTTGGCTTTTGTAGAGGGTTTCGTAATTGAGTTGCGGATCTGGATTTGGTTCAAGTATGTTGTTGTTGTTTGTTTGTTGAGCGAGAGGCGATTGCTTCTGGCCTGGTGTTGAAGCTCCAGGTTGCGAGGGTGACGCGCTTTGGTGGGGCATCAAAAAATCTGGGGCCTGTACAGGGAAAGCTCTGGGCTTCTGGAGTCACAATTTGGAGCTTGCGACAATACACGGTTCCTTTTTCTTCTTCAGAGCTTCGAGAACGAAGGATCTCTTTGCCTTCTATGTACAATTTCTTATGATAATTGGGGCAGCTATGACCACCAATCTCTGGTCGCCAGCCTCACGATCACTATGTCTAAATCGTCGACCCATTCTCCAAACATGCTACAAAATCGATAGCCTTGCCGCGAGGCTCGCCCAGCGCCAAACTCGATCAATTTCGAATTCTTCTTATTCACGGCCGAGGGGAACAAAGGGTGGTAGATTGTGCCAATGGAGTTGGGATGCCCAAGGGACATACTCGCACTCGATCTTCGGACGCCAAACCGTGACTAGGTCGTATGCCTCGAAGCGCATACTTACGGAATTCAACGAATTGCCAAAAGACTACAACCCAAAGGCCGGCCTACCTTTTCGAGCCACCCCCTTAACGAAAGATGAAGTGGCAGAGATATTTGGAAAACGGGTAGACACTACATCCGCGAACCGACTCTTGAAGCTATTACACGGATGTCGGGTGGCAGGAACGCTCGAAGATCCCAATTCTATTACTACAGTACCCGGTGTCCCAAAGCGCCATACAGAAACTGGACTTGAATGGCTGAGGAAGACAGTTCCAGTAAACGAGGTTGTGAATGCCGGGTTAAGAGCAGAGGAGGAGCTTGCGGCAATGGGGGAGGAAGTCGTTGACACTAGCCTCAAAAGCGACAAATGGGAACCCAATCAGGCCACAACGGAAGATGGACCATATGGGAATGGAGTGTTGAGTCAAGTGAAGAAGATGGTTAAAGCTGACCAGGCCAGAGAAGCAGCGAGGAAAGAACAAGAGGAGAAGGAGAAAGAGGAAGCGAGGTTAAACGAGCCGGAGGAGATACCACAAAATACCAGTACATCGTTGGAAACCATGAAGCCGAAAGTAACGATGGAAACCTATCGGGGGGGCGATAAATACAGGCACTGGGTGGCGCGAGCAAAAACCATAGATACCATGGAGCCACCTGTAATGACTAGTTTCCAACGACTGTTCCCTTCTGCGCTGGTCTTGTTAGCAACAATAGCGGCCGGTATTATATTCGTTCTGGTCTATACACCTCCCAAGAATTCGGCAAGATTGTGGCCCGATACTCCTCCTTCAGCTGCAACGATAGCAGGAATCATTGCCATCAATACAGCAGTGTTAATTGCTTGGAGGATACCCCCAGCATGGAGGTTCATGAACAAGTACTTTTATAGTGTCACCGCCTACCCATATGCTCTCAGTAGCATAGGAAACATTTTCTCGCATACCAGTTTCACCCATTACGCGTTCAACATGGTTCTACTCTGGTTCATCGGAACCCGACTCCACGATGAGATTGGTCGGGCCAACTTCCTTGCGGTCTATGTCAGCTCAGGTGTCTTTGGTACCTTCGCTTCATTGACCGCCTCGGTACTTTGCAAAAATTTGGCACGCTTATCTCTCGGTGCATCGGGGGCAATTTGTGGACTTATAGCCACCTATCTCACACTCAACGCAAATAACAAGGCTGATTTCTTTGGGTTCCCGCCGGAAGGTTGGCCATCCATATCAGCATTGTCATTGCTCGGTTTCGTGGTATTCTTTGAAACCATCGCCCTGAGGAAGGATCTGAAAACTAGGTCTGGGACGATTGATCATGTTTCGCATTTAGGTGGTTATGCGGCTGGAATAGGGGGCTCGCAGCTCATTCAGTTGAGGCAGCAGAGGAGGAGAGCTGTTGAGATTGAGAGGAGGAAGAATATGGGGTTCGTAGATAGGATTAAAGAGGGCAGAGTTTCTAAGTAGGATGATGTTTGGCCTTGCTTTGGTAGGCTTTCGTTGGTTGGGTGTAAGATCAGATGTATATATTGATGAACATAGAAACGATATCTAACTCTTCAATTTAAATGGGTATAATGATCAACCCTTTATTGGGAGTGTCTGAGGGCTGTCGATTAAGCGAGGTGCGCTTCCCCAGATGGGTTTTCAGTGTAAGTGCATCCCCATTTATTTTATTCCCAATTTTCGTGTAACAACTTAAAGAGGACACTTAAAGTGAAAGACGAGTACTCGTAGTTCTACTGTTCACAACAAGAGTTTCTATATTAACTCACAAGAAGCATTGTACCACAAGGACAAGCAAGTTAAAGCAACCGAGCCACCCATTAGTACCACAGCCCCATAGTCTTGTTAGTAAATGACTTGCCGCAGTGCTATGATTCAGAGAGAACCAATGGTCATCCCAAGATCACTCATAGAATACTCCTTCTGGTGAGTACATGGCCATTCCAAAACTAGTTTATAAGTCTATACCTCCTCCCTAAACTAATTTTGTTTCTAAATACTTACCTAACAGCAATTGCAACACCACTCAAGGTTTACCACAACAACAGCTTTGTCCAACTACTGCCTCTCAAGATACCTACCACTTTAATGTCTCTCCCCAAGGAGATCCGGGAGAAAAATCCTACAGCAAGCTTTCTCTATCGACAACAACACCTCCTTTCGAAAGATTGACGACGAGTCTTGGACTAGATGGATTGGAAACCACAACCTCTTGTCAGTCTTTCCCAGCTGAAGCACCAACTGTCAGCGGAGGTGGTGGAGTGTTTGCACAGAGAGAATACTCTTGTATCCCTGGGTATTCATACTAATACTCGGCCATTCTTAGCGACGAGTTATATCACAGCTTGGATCATGACGGTCATTCCAACGATGAGATTGACCAAGCATAATCCAGATGCTGCCATGCAAATTGATAGTTACCGAGGCCCCTGCCGACAAAACTGGAAGGCATTGGACCAGAACGATGAATCAGAATTTTTCCTAATGACTTCTCGTCATCTTTTTCTCTAAGTAGGGGTTCTCAACGCCGCTTCATCCGATCTTGCGTTCAACCACCGCTTCAGCAGAGCTCCTTCTGATATAGATTCCAGAATATCTTTGGATTTCAATACGGAAAGCAGGTACTACAAACTTTCTCGTATACGAACAAGTCAGATGATGAATGGACTGAAAGGTATTCGACGTCATAAAAGTGAACGAGAATTGCTCATCCAAGGCCTAGACGATAACCAACGAGCGGAATTCTTGAAGGCTTCAAACCTTCCTCGATTGAGCAACAAAGAATCATTCATGGAAGCTCGACGTCTTAGGGGTCATGGGCTTGCTCTCGCTGAATTTGGATATCATGTTGCTGCAAGATCGCAATATATTCTGGCAACGCTTACCATTTCGGCTGCAACAATGGAACCCGGATTCTTGGGGAGCAGCTGCTTCGAGCCTGAGGTGTTTCCGCTTGTTCTTTCAACATGGGCGGCATGTGTTGAAGGAAGTATTAACCTTGGTATTGAGGTGGAAGTGCCGTAAACCCCAGCCCCCTAATGACAACGGCTTTGACTCCATTGGGTAAAGAGGTAGCGCCTGGCCCCGACCAGTATTTGTTTTCTCGCTTTCAATATCGGCAAGCGATCAAGGAGCTTAACGAACTTCTAAATGAACAACGACGGGATGAGGACCTGTGGAAGGTTGCTTGGATTGTGGAGCTTGAATTTTTAACGGCTCTACGGAACGGAGAACAGGGAATAGGGCCATGCTTTACAAGTTTTCAATTACAGATTACTAGACAATACCTAGTTTCTAGCTAGGGTCTCTGCTTCCGCCTCTTTTTTCTCTCTTTTCGAGCTAGAGTACGTCTTCCTCGTTAATTATATCCCTTCAACTATTTTAAAAAGATAGAATAGAGAGATAGATAAGAAGAGGATAAGAGGAGAGTAAGAAAGGTAGAAAGGGAAAAAAGGGGCTAGGGTATTAGATCCTTGTAGTTACGAGGCCTCTTTAGGCGTTTTATGTCACCTTTCTATTCTCTTCTAAGAAATGCGCTTATATGAGGTGTAAACGCCCTACTCTCCCACCCCCCCTCTGAATAAACTGTAGAGTGTATAGACTTTTAGTATAGTATAGCAGCTGTGCGCTTATATGTTATTTAGGGGGGGGGAGTACGTAATCTCCTACTTTCGCGAACGCGAGTACTTTCTAAGAACGAAAGCGTGGGAGTAAAGACCCTAAGGGGTGTAATATAGAAGCAAAGAAGAAGTATAGGAGCCTAGGAACTGGAGAGGAGGCCGGAATATATAAAAGAGTTGTAAAAAAGGTATAGAAAGGAAGTCCCTCTAGAAGCGCCAATTTATAATTAAAAACTCGTGAAGCATGGCCCTATTCCTTGTTCTCTGTTCCATACGGCTCGGACTCCCACAGATGAACATAGAAAGTTGAGCAAAGCCAAGCGAGTAACCATGGTGATCGCGGCTCTTAGAGCTATAGAAGTGTCGTCCAGGTATTATAAACAATTAACAATCACTATTCTCTAAAGATATTCGAAGAAATCGCTTAATTATGCCTCTGTGAACGCTCTGTTTAAAACTTTGTAAACTTGATCGAGTATACAAGATAGGGACAGATATGTAGAGTTCGCGGACGAAGAGAAGAGTATGAGCTGCTTCATGGGGTTACCATTCTTTCGTATAAGCAGTGTCTTGTATTGATAAACCAGGTAAGAGACTTAGGTATGGATCCGCGAACACCTACTTGACTTGTAAAACAGTCTGGAAGAACTTAAATTATTGTTCAAAAAGGCTCGAAGAATGAGTGTTCTCGATTCTCGATCTTGCCAAATTCTCTAGAACAATAATCGTGATTGTAGGAGTTCTACTGAAGTAATAAGAAAGGCGGCGTTCACAGAGTGATCTCGTTTCTTTTAGATAAACCCGAGGCGGTTTGTTTTTTATTTGACAATGTTTGCTGCATCTCCATTGATGCTTCTGTCTGTTGAATAAGACTCTTCTCCTCGAAGTTTGCAATCTTATTGGTAATTTAAGAGACAGAATTTTGGAAGCGATGATCGGAGTTTGTTGGCTATCATAAAGAAGGATAGGAGTTTTGTTTTAACCCTAGGTCTAGATATACTCTGATTCTAGTCTAACTTAGACTGTCTAAGTTTGAAAGATGCTGGACTTTTTAGATATGAACGCAATATAAAATCCCCGATGCTTTCTCTCTTTCTCTCTTTTTAAGGAAATAGTTTTTCAGCATTCTTGAGAGTAAGAAAAGTGCTTCAGTACTTTGATTGTCGGCTGGGTTTCTTAAGTAAAAGCTTTTGTTTAAATTGTCAAAGTGATAAAAAGTATGTTGGTAAGCTTTTATTTGACTTTGAAGTTTGAAAACGCACGTCAGAACATATAAGTAAATTAAGGTCAAAGGAAGAACTACTTCCATTTTAGTATATATTTTATGATCAAAGATTTAAGGTGTAAGGGGGTTTTGGAAAAAGCTCTGCTTTTACCAATTAGAATGTTAGGTTGAAGAAACTTTGAAGGGGTTAAACTTGGTGACTTGAGGAGGAATGGAAAGGAATGGCTTATCGAACAGCCAGGTTGGTTTGAGCCCGAGGCGTCACATGCGCAATCTGAGCCTCAAGAACTTCCTGCTCTGTCTTAGCTTCTTTCGATGACAACCCCGAGATTCGAGCGTTCTCCGCGATTTCTGCCATTTTAGACGCCTTGAATTCGTTCCAAGCTTCTGGTCCCATTTCAAGTGCCTTGTCCCCCATATCTAATAAGTCCTCCTCTCTGGTCTTACGCTTTCCCCACTTCTTCTTGCCCAAATCACGGATTCTCAAGAACTCGCTTAACTTCTTTTCCTCGATTGCTCGAAGAGAACAAGGTTGGCAAACTCCTTCCTGGGGTTCAACCGTTGGAATGACGTTGATTCCAGGAAGTCCTTGAGGGAGACCAGCGTGTTTTTCGCACATCTGGGCTCCTGTCACAACGTCATGACAAGCATATCGAGTAATGGTCAGGGTACATCCGTCGCTGCACATACCACGCTCTACAAAGATTTGACAATCTAAAACAACTTGCGGCCCAGTAGCTTGGGGCTGGGTGGTGTTGAAAGCCTTTTTGGTTGCCGTGGTTAGTCGCCGTCGTAGCGATTGTGTCTTCCCGGGGACGTTAGTGTTCATGTTGGCTGACATTGTTCAAGAGGTGTGTTGAAGTTGAGGATTGTGGTGTGATTGTGGAGCTATGAAACTGAAAGTTTTTTCAAATTATAAACATGTGATTCAATTTGTTTTCTGAGGGTAAAATATGCCTTCAGCCGATAGCCTTTGTTATCAACAATAAGTGTTTACAAGGACTCAAAGGAAGAACACAATTTCTCAAGGTACAAAGGAATTTTCCTTTGTATGAAAAACAGTAATGTAAATTCGGAAATTGCATGAACGATGAGAGTAAACAAGGTAAGAGAGCGGGCGATGGCTCTCTGATGATCCCGTCCACCACCGCAAGAAACATGGTACGAAATTGACTCGGACAACTTTGACTCTTTATTCGAACCTGTATCTAAGAATGAGAAACTCGATTTCTTTTTTTTTCTAAATGTTCTCGGTCGCTAGCGAGGTCCTAATATATATGCACCCGAGAAGTAAAGGGCCGAACAAGAAACCAGGCAATTATTTCAGGGTGTTGCGCACATAGTTCTCTATTCTTTCGGTCTCAATCATGCATAAAACAATTACGAATTGCTATTTATTGATACTAATTCCACGCGCTAAGCACTTAGACTCAATCGCAGAGGATATAACGGATAAGCCACGAGTGGGAATACTTGTAGTTTGTCAGAACCAAGAGCTACATATAAATAAAAGGAGGTTTGACCCTGAGTGTCACCTGAAGAGGAGGAAGATGTCTTTCAACCCATCTACTGTACAAAATCAAGCTCAGGAGGACAATGAGGAATGTCAAATGCGTCATGACTCATGACCATGAAAAGCTCTATCGATGCCCAGTACTAGTTTTTATAGAATAATAAAGCCTATAATGTAAGTCGCGTAAGTAAACATGTAACAAAAATTATAGGGATGGCAGTCGTAATAGGTGTAACTGAACCAGGCAAATTCGACTATGAATTGTAAACTTAGGCATTTTAAACTTACATGGAAGATACACTACTAGCACTGTTTAGATTACAAATACTTGATCATCATTATTGGGTCTTCGAGGTGTTTTTGGAGGTCTTGGTAGTTGGGAATTAAGGTGGGTACCTTTAGGCGGGTCGCTTAAAAATAGGGGAGGTCGGTACGAGAATAAAACCTAAATTTGGATGTAGGCTCAAGCAAATCTTTGTGGGTTTTTTCGTTTGAGGGCTCTTAATATTTGCAGGCTAAATTCAAGCTCTTTTTATGCATCTGTTTTACCCCACATTTATCTCTCCTTTTCATGACTTTCGTCACTTTCAATCACCGACTTGTTCTTAAAAGCTACTAATGTGGCACTAGGTATTTGATGTCACAAGGTTGTTTGGTGAGTGCAAGTAAGAATCTAGATGGCGAGAATGATGCGACGCTTATAAGAGCAACAAGGGCACCAAAAACACCAAAAACGGGAGAGTATAGAATTACCCGAAAAAGTACTAGGTGTAAAAAAAAGAAGGCGCGAAGAGTAAAGCAGCAGTATAGTTTATTTCCAAGCTACTAATCAACGACAGACATGCCCCAGGGCTGTAATCCCCAACAAACAACACCAGCAATGGAATAAACAGGCGAACTCGAATTGAAGATACACAAAAACAAAAAAGCCAAATCAACCACCCAAAGTCTAGAACAACCTGTAGCACCCATTCCAACAATGGATAACCACAACTCCATCAATGCCCAAATCAACCACGCAAGAAATGCTAAAACTTTGGCGAGGTCTCTCCGTAGATGATAGGCCCAGATAACTTCATCATAACCTAGACGACTTTGGCCTTGACAGCATTCACGAAGTCGTTACAGTTATTCCCGTTGACCGCATACTTGTCGTGAACAGTACCATCGAAGTAATCTTTGGCCGCCTTCTTAGCAGCAGTTGCCTTATTCGAAGTAGTCAATCCGCCGAACACGAGAGTTTTAGCCTCGCTGGGATCAGGGGCTTTGAAGTTGGGGTTCTTGAGCTCAGTTTTATCCTTGATCTCAATCATGTGATACAAAACAGCATCGAAACTCCGAGTCGTCTTCAAGTTCTTTCCCTTGCCGCTTGTGGTCTCTTTGATTTGACCGACAACGATTCCGATATGGTCGAAACCAAGTTTGTCTCTGAGATCCGAGATTTCCTTGTCGCTCTCTGTGTCGCCATCACCAATTGAGCCACGGTGCCATTCCAAGGTAAACCATACCCAATCATCTTTCTTTAGGCCGGGGTGTGCTGTGGTAGCTAATGTCCATTCGGGCTTATTCACATCTGCAGCGCGAATGGCGAGATTGGTGTTTTCAACTGCTTCGGGACTGGCGATAGGACTTGCGATTGTGAGGGAGGCCAAGAAGGCAGTGATAAGATATGAGAATCTCATTTTGATGGAATGAAGAAGAATTGACTTGAGTTGAGTTTGAACTAGGGAAGATGGAATATAGGAAAATAATTGTAGGTATCGAATAAGGTAGACTGTCGAGAGAAGCAAGAATGAAAGCTTGGAGAAGACGATTATGAAGAGCAGGAAAAGCTGTGGTTTTATAGAAATATGTCGGAGTTATAGCTTGTGATTCTTTCGTTTCTGCCTAGCTACGAGTACAGGCTATGCTCAGTATGCCTCCTTTGATGATCAAAGGAGTGAAGGATTTGTCAGTGTGATCTTTTACGGACTAGATATATTATTTTTTAAACAAAGTCTCAGCACGTCTGCGAAATATGAAGAAGATCTACATGAGGTCTTCTAAGCATGTTTCAGAAAGCGGAATGAGGAATCCCTCGTATAGTAATATTGTTCTTATACTACGTAGCATAGAGTATCCAAGCAGCCGTTCTGAGGCTATGAGTCTCGCACCCTGATACCGAAGTAAGCTTTTACGACGTCAGATCCTCTCCATAACGTAAAGATCTCCCGGATCACGTGTGTAATCTCACGTGTGCGACCTCGCAACGATTCCTTCTTACGAGAGACAAATTAAATCCTTTCTAAAGGATCTCTCTCAGCCGCCGTCATCACCGTCATACCTATGATGATCGAGTGCTGTATTGCAGCCGCACGAACCAGGACTTCACCTTCCATACATATCAGGCGACGGACACTGGGACTTGGTTGAGCATCTCAACCACAACAAAATTATCTCAGTCAATTTCCTTCGTTTCTAGCAAAGTTCATAACATTCAGTTTTTCACATTGCCCCCCTGATCACTTAATTTCCATGGCGAACATGGAAGTTTCTTCTCCAAAAATCGATGACTGGATTGCTCAGGACATGATGGAGAAGGTGCCCATGATGGAGCGTCTCGACTTGAAAATCCAAAACAGCCATGCTATTCGCGGAGAAGAAAAGGCAGGCCTCACGGAGATTTTCGCTAGAAACACCATTCTGACAAAACCCGCCTTCGTCTCTCTTTTGGCTACCAAAGGCACGCTTCCTCACTCTTTAGAAGGTGTCGAGGCAGGAGAGATGATATATGATAGCATCACATACCTCGCCTCATTACCGTTTCCTCAATACCCAGAAGCAGACGCTCAACCTGATGGTCTTGCCTCAAACCAGCTCATGCGCGGCCTGGCATGGGCAATTCCTGGCCGATATGCGTACATCGTAGAAGAAGGTCCAGACACACGCGAGCGTACCGAGTCTGATCGTTGGAGATTAATTTTCCAAAGTCTTGCATCGGTCACAGTCGCGGAGAATGTTTCTTCAGACGATAACGACGACGACGAAATATACCAGGACCTTTTGGACGTCGTTTACTCCACACAGGATGTCAAGGACCCTGGAAAAGGACCTCTCCCACGGGATTGGTTTCGACCTATCGCCAAAATCCTAAAGCAAAAGAACAATATTCCTTCCTTGAATCAAGTTGGGATTCCCATCCAACGCTTCGTAGCACTCGTGAGGTGTCTCCTGGCGCTTCAATTCGATTCTACCATCGCTATTTATCCCTTGAATGGTGCGGCTCAGTCCATTGTTTCCTCCTTCTTACAGAAACCCGATGATCAGGTTATTACTTGGCGGATGTTTGAGTACGGAATGAGGAACGTAGCGCCATACCTTCTCGACTCCTATTATCGCCTGCTCTCGCAGACGTTCCTTGGGATGCCAACCCCTCTGCACATCCTCGACACCGCGACTGTCCCTCCAGCACCAGATGGTGTCGCTCTCGCACTACCACTCCAGAGTCAGCTTGTCACATTCCTCGCTGGCTCAGTCGCTTTTGAAAGCTTCACCCGAATGCATCACTACGACGCTTCGAGTCTACCAACATCTACTACCCTAGTGAACACGATGCAAGCAGTCCCCGACGAGGCTCTCTTAGTACTATTCGGCAAAGATACGACCACCGGAGTACCATGTACCTTTGGGCTTTTCAGTCCGAAACCTAAAGCTGACGGGTCGAGTATCCAGACCAATATAATTCCCGACCACGTTGGATATGAGAGATGTGCACTTTTTCAATTGGCTTCGGTCCAAGATGTGTACAGAGGTGTTGTCGGCAAGCCAGGCTGGAATGTTGACGATAAGAGTGTTACATTCGGTCAAGGCTCCGGCGTCGTGTTGACCTTGAAGGATAACCTCACCCATGCAGAAGTCAGACATGAAATTGCAAATGGAGATGCGGTCGCAGGTACTTATGAGCCCAATCCTTGGAGGGGGAACTGGGTCACAAACTTTAAAATCACCGACCTAGAGATATGGAGCGAGAAAGCCGAGGAATAAGGCAGTGAAGCGAGGCAGGAGCTCAGAAGCGCTCCAGATACCCCAAAACATTTTTATTCCATGATATAATAGAAGTGCCTCAATTGTGCAAAACCAAGTGATGGAAGTGAGAGTGTTTTTGGGGGCTCAAGTCGTAGAAAGTGAGATCTCACCCACTCCCCAGCGTGGTCGGTTGCCCCTTGAGCTGAAACAGACCAACCGACAACACCACCCCCTGGCGGCCAATCAAGATTGACAATGCCATTATTGAAGATTTTCAAATAAAAAACAACCAGAAGTTCTTTGTATTACCCCAAAGAAAGATTCTTGTTTTCTTGACAACATCAATGACTTGTGGTTTCTTTCATGAACACACAATGCAGAACAAAAAAAGCCACATCTAGATACAAACTTTCAAGCAGAATAAATCAATGTGTATATGAATTCCAGAATATCCAACAAGCAATCCCCACAGATAAGTATTTCTAGCCATCCGCCGTCGAGAAACATACATAGTAGAACTATTATTACTCACTACAGCTCCGACCAGAAAGCATGTGTCGTCTTGAGGTAACCCGTTTTTATTTCCAGTGCGGCCACATCTGTCGCTACACTTTCCCAGCTCCCAACCCTTATTGTCGCGAGAACAAGCAGCACGCGTACTTCGAGTACAAAGAACCTTGCCCAGGCTGCCAAGGAGACGGACGAGGTACTGTTCAAGAGACCCTCACTTGTGATGGTTTCACTGCCAAGGTAACAGCAACATACACCATGGGAAGTAACCTTGAACAGTTCGACGTTCCAACACTCCGGGAACGCCACCGAGAGTTTTTGAAAGAGATCAATGCCCTTGAGCTCTGTAATTGGAAGGCTGAGACTCAAGAAATGATTAAGGACGAGTTCATTAAAGGTGTTCACCCGCGGGAGCGAACGTTTTTCATTGGTGAACACGTGCCTGGATTTCCCGACGTCTTCTTCCGACCAGTCCCAGCTTATCTCACTGATGAAGGGCAAAACTGTGGGGTATGTAAGAAGTCACGCCAAGGCGGAGTCTTCTCACCCCCAGATGGATTGTGTCCCCACAGGGCAGATGAGCCTCACGAACTGCCCTGCGACTGCGGCGATATTTTCTCGCTTGGATGTCTTGAGACTCACTTCGCAACTGGAACTAATGGCTGCCCAGGCTGTGGCTTCGAGTTCAAAATCCTTCGGGATTCTGACATTTCAGTTACAACAGAGGAAGACATGCTGTCCGAAGCAGTCAAAGCCATCTTGTGAGTGGCTCCTAAGCGAGAAATAGCTCATACTTAAGTGAAACTTTGTGGGCAGAAAACAACGCCCCAAATTGAACTAGTACCAAGAACATGAAATGAGTTCCAAGAGCGATGAACCAAGATTGGCGAGCGAAGTGACATAGAAATAGACATATAAAGTCACAAGCTGACAAACTGACATAAAATTGACATAAAAAATTGACAACACAACCAGTTATTCGTGATGAATGTCGTCTGGGCTCAACCCAAGTTGCCGCAAATATATAAGTTGAGGGTTGGGAAGGGTCGAGACATGGCCCGCTGTTGGCGTCGAGGCCAGGATCGGCTCTGTTGTTTTTGAGGAAGGGGTGTTTTGGCCCACCCGGCTCACTCGTGGGGCAGCCGGGGGGTAAAGGGGTTAAAAATGGCAGCGCAGGTAACTTCGAAGTAAAGATTTCCCAGACTGTACATAGTGCATGAGGAAGAACTACTTCCACCAGTATTTTTTTACAGTCGTGATATTTGGGTATATTGCGATTCAAAAATCGAACTAATTAATTAATAGATTTATACTCAACCTTCCTCTTTATCCATTCCATCTCGTCCCCGCTTGCCACCTTTAGCTGGACGTCGACCTTTCAGTACGGCTCCCTTGTTTCCTCTATCTTCATGCAGGTTCTTCATCTCGTTTCTCGCATGGCGTTGTGCCTCTTCCACCCGTGCCTTGAACACCATCACCTCTTCCTTTTCGGTATCGTACTCTTTTTGTTTTGCGCCCAATGCCGCTTCTATTCTGAGCCAGATTTCGACATCGTATTGTGTTACTAAACTGATAGCATGACCAGATTTTCCTGCTCTTGCTGTTCGACCGACTCGATGGATATAGGTCTTGCTGTCCGGGGGTAGATCATAATTGAGTACAACATCGACCGAGGGAATGTCCAGACCACGTGCCGCTACATCAGTAGCAACCAAGATTTCTCTAGAACCAGCTCGGAATTTGTTGAGTGCTCCCAAACGAGCGGACTGCGATAGTTGACCATGCAGAGGAATAGCTCCAAAACCGAGCGTTCTGAGAAGGATTGCAAGGCGTTGGGTTTCGTTGACTGTCCGAGTAAAAATAATGGCGGATTTCCCCGCGAATTCATTTACAAGGTAAACCAAATATACATCCTTGTGTGGATGTGGAATGAACAAGTAACTCTGGATCAACGTCGAGACTGTTTGGTATTTATTGCTGCTGATACTAACTCGAAGAGGGTCTTTCAAACTGGCTCGCTGCAAACTCTCGATCCTGGAGCTCATTGTCGCGGAAAAGAGGAATGTTCGGCGCTCGCGGGGAAGAACTTTGAGAATTTTGTCGAGAATTGGTCCGAAATCAAGATCAAGAAGTCGATCAGCCTCATCCATTACGAGGTACTTTAGGGATCGCAACGAAAATCCTTTTGTGTTCTCGAGATGATCCAGCAATCGCCCAGGTGTCGCAACAATGATATGAGGCTTCTTGCCCAATGCGATCGATTGTGGAACCATGTCCATTCCTCCAACTATAACTGCGCATCGTACCGAGATTAAGGATCCTAAGGCTTCGAATTGTTGGGAGATTTGATATGCCAGTTCGCGGGTTGGTGCAAGAACCAGGCCGAAGAGAGCTTGCGGTTTATCGAGGAGAGCTTGGAGTATGGGCAGTGCAAAAGCAGCTGTCTTTCCACTTCCTGTCTCTGCCAATCCTATCAGATCTCGACCTTGCAGAGCGAGAGGTATTGATTCGGCTTGAATGGGGGTTGGGGCTTTGTATCCCAAGGCGGTACATGCGTCGCATAAGGAATCGATGATGCCCTAGAGACACAATTAGTTCTTCTGCCGAATAATTGAAGTAGTTGGAAGTAATAAAGCATACCAGATCCTTGAAAGACTTTGTGATTTCCTCAGCAGCCTCGACCTCTGCTTCTGCCTCTGCCTCTGCCTCCACTGCTGGTGCAGGCTCGGGAGTGGCCTCGCGCGACGGCAATGCGGGTTTCTTGTCCTTCACGGCATGTTTCTTCCTCTTAGATAAGGCCGAGGGAAGATCTGTGTCGACCTTTCTTCTCTTGACGGAGGATGACATTTTGGGAGTCGAGTTCAAGATTGGGGAAGGACGGGAGAGTCTGGAGAAAATGCTGTCGGGTGCTGTGCTGTGCACCAAATAAAATCTTTATCGGAGGGGGCTTATCGAAACGACTCTAATCCCTGCCCCTAAAAACTGCCCGCCATTTTTTCTGCCTCCAGTTAGTAGGACAAGCTACTGCAAGAAAAACCTCACAACTCTCACAACATACACCCACCAGCAATGGCACGAAGAAAGATCAAGAAGCAAACCCATCTGGGTGCCAGCAATGGCCCTACTGGCAAAGCGCAAAATCAAAACAACCCCAATTCCATCTCGCGGACGCCCAAGAGTATGGTCATTCGCATTGGAGCTGGAGAGGTTGGACCCAGTGTGAGCCAGTTGGTGAAAGACGTGCGCTCAATGATGGAACCAGATACAGCATCAAGATTGAAGGAGAGGAAGGCGAACAAGCTGAGAGATTATCTCACCATGTCGGGGCCATTGGGTGTTACACATCTTATGCTCTTTTCGCGATCAGAAGCGGGAAATACGAATATGCGACTTGCGATCACACCCCGAGGGCCGACATTACATTTCCAGGTTGAGAAATACTCACTCTGCAAAGATGTAAGGAAAGCTTTGAAGCATCCTAAGGGCGGCGGAAAGGAATATGTCACGGCACCTTTGGTAAGTATCTCAATCATATTACAGAAAAGATGGCTCCTAACTGCCGCAGCTTGTCATGAACAACTTCACATCTCCTCCATCCGATTCCGACTCCCCGAACAAAATACCCAAACACCTCGAATCCCTCACTACAACCGTCTTCCAATCCTTATTCCCTCCCATCAACCCCCAAACCACGCCACTTACTTCAATTCGCCGAGTCATGTTGTTGAATCGTGAGGTTTCCGAAGACCCAGAAGATGGTTCATATATTCTCAATCTCCGACACTATGCCATCACAACCAAAGTTACCGGATTATCGAAACCTCTGCGAAGATTGAATGCTGCTGAAAAGCTCTTACACTCCCAAAAGGCAAAGGGAAAGAAGGGCGGTCTGCCAAATCTTGGAAACTTGGAAGATATCGCCGATTATATGGTCGGAGGCGCAGATGGTGCAGGATATATGACCGATGCGACAAGTGGCAGTGAGGCCGACACAGACGCTGAAGTGGAAGTTGTGGAGACACGGGCAAAGAAGCTACTCTCAAAGCGCCAGAAAGATCGAGAAGATGGGAAAGGCAAAAATTCTGGAGCGGGAGTTGAAAAGAGAGCTGTTAAGCTTGTCGAACTTGGACCTAGGATGAGGCTACGAATGACTAAGGTTGAGGAAGGAGTTTGCTCTGGAAAGATCATGTGGCACGAGTACATAAATAAGACAAAAGAAGAGATTAAGCAGATGGACAAGGTATGGGAGAAGAGGAGGCAAGAAAAGGAGGTAAGAAAGCGCATCCAAAGGGAGAATGTTGAGAAAAAGCGAATAGCCAAGCAGGGTACGAAGGGTGCGGCAGGTGACAATGAAGATGACGATGAAATGGACGTTGATGAGTGGGATAGCGAGGGCCTCGAGGGTGATGCAGAGATGGAACTCAATGAGGAAATGGACGAAAATGGGGAGTGGGAAGATGCAGAGGAGGAAATCGCTGCCGGTTGAAAGTCGAAATTACGTGCATTTAATAAGAGACCTTTTTCCATCACCCTCTGTCAGATTCGAAGTCGATTTGACATGCGGAAGTACCGTTTTTTCTTGTCTAGCGGCTTTTATTATCTAATGCCCCCAGTGCAAAGTTTAGGCCGTTTGATTTTCACCACGTTGGCACACACTTCTTCAATTGCTTACTTGTAAGAAGGCTGAAAACCTAGTTCTCTGTTCTGTTCGCGCTCACATCATGGGTTTTCCCCTTTCAGTGGCTTCAGCACCAGTCCCCCCTCGACAACCCAAGAGATAAGTAGAGTAGTGAGGCCCTACTCTACTCAAATCAACTCGGGGTTGCTCAGGGAGGGTAAAGACTGGATGTCAGGAGAGGGGGTATTATCGGACTCTGCCGAAAAAATATCACACAGCAACCAGAAAATTCTATAAAAAATATAAGCTTATTCCGAATAGACTTATAAATAGTCTTACTTGTTTATGGATACTATGTAGTATTTTAATATTGCGAGAGAGAAAATTGTACGGTTTGGAGGTGTAAAATGTAGAATAATGATTGTGCTATTTTTTACTTAGAGTAGCTTGTGAGTGCTACCATACTCTGTCTACTCTTGAATAATTTATAGCTACTGGGGGCAATGGGGTAGTTTGTTTTCACGCTCTTCTGTTTTTGTTTATCATTGACTAATGGCTGTGCTTTCCCCCTACTGCGCATTCTGTGAGCGAAGAGAGGAGAGGGGGGGACCAGCTTTTAGCAGGTTGATCGAGAGAATTTGCAGAACACGAGATCTAGCTTATAATTAATCTATAGAGGGTGATACTTTTATCATCATGGATTGTTTTGAAGCTTGGTTACTGCTCTACATACCTCCACATCTTATTGTTCTCTGAAACTCGTGACTTTTATTCGAGATGGCTTAGGAAAATCAAGAAATCGGGTGCCTAAATTCGTGAGCCACCTCAAACAAATTTTTTGGGTTATTCTAGGGTGTTTTTTTTTTCGGTTTTTATGACCAGATATCTCACAAGGCTTGATTGAAGTAGTTCTACGCGGAGGAATGCCCGCGCATAAAGCTTACATGCATTGGCGAGGCTTCATTTCCCAAGACCTTTCTTGTCTTGTTTCAACGCGTCTGTATATCCAATGGGTTTATTTATATGCATATTGTGGCATATTGGGATGAGAATGTCGTGGGGGCCCGCTCCTTCCAGCCTTATGGATTCTAATAATGCGCTTATTAGGGTAGCACAATGTGGGGCTGAGTATTTCTATCAACAGCCGCATGTTTCTTTCTTTCTCAGCCTCATTTATATTTGAATTGAGAACCTCGAGTTTTTGTTATAAAAATTGCTTGAAAAGATTGCCTAATAGTATGAAATTCGCTGGAAGAGGCAGCTAGCTCCTTTTGTGGTTTCGAGAATGATATATTTTTTCTCTTCCAGTCGAGAAACGAGCAGGCTGAGTTCAGTACTTTTCGGGATGTTCATTATTTCACGGATGAGAATAAGTGCGGCTTACTTGGACCCCATAGTCTCACTTGGTGGTGGGAAATAATGTGGTTGCACTTACACTTGAGATGTTGATGCAGCCTGCTATTTAATGCCAATACATCTGGTTGCCCCCTTTCCTCTTCCCTCTTTTCCCAACCTTTCTCGAAAAGATATTTATGAAGCAATTTTGTTTTCTCCTTTAGATCCGCACTCCATTGTCGATCTCGTCACTGCCTTCTAAATTGTACATTATCATGCCGACCTCCAGTTTTTCAGAATGGCTAGCCAACATATACAGTGAAGTTACTGCAGCATGGCTGCGAAACATCTTCACCACGGCCTTTATTGTTTGTAACTACATCATCATCTTCCTAGGAGGCCGGTATATCAAAGGACGAGCCCAGCGCCGGGTCGTCAAGAACGAGAGTGTACGAGTAACTCATATGACGCCCTGGTTTCCCCTGTTCTCGGCCTTATCATGTGTTTGGCGGTTTCATAGGGCTTCTTATGATTGCGAGCGGATTCTTTGCTATCTTTGACAATTATATTGTCAACAGCTACATCTTCGACCAGCCCACTCAAAGTACTTGCAATTTCAAACGGGGTATCGTCCCATACTTTGGAGAGGCTACACCACCAATAACCGTCACACCGGTCTCGTTATGGTCAGTCGGATTACTCGCGGTGAGGGCTTTGGTTTTCGCAAAATTCAACGGTGGTGTCCAAGGGGTTTACTCCAAAGTAGACTACGACTTCAACAACGAAGGAGCGAAATTTCGACCCACAGAAGCCGATCTGCTTGGAAATTGGGCCTGCTCAGAACAATCACGTATCAAATTCTCGCCAAAGGATCTCGCCAGCACATTTGCTGTAGAATCCGCCATTCTGAAACAAAAATTCCTCTATCCTCAAACCAATGTTTCGACAGAATCTCTTGCCGCTGATAAAGTCACCGACGTTTTGATGTGGAGTGCAGACCAGAAGTGGAACAACAAGACATATAATCCTCCCTACTGGAAGATGAACGCCACAATCGGGATCGGCCTTAATGATTCTTCACCCTGGGCAACCAACTATCATTGTGAATTTGCACAAAAAGAACAGAATTGGAATCCACCGATAATGCCAGCGTATTATACTCTGTCGGGATGGAAAGACTTGATGCTGGGATACATGGTTGGTTCTGATAGGAACTCTGCGAAATGGACCCTCGAAGTCATGCTCAATGCGATGACAATGGTAGCAGCCAGTAGCAACGCCGACTATCATGCCGAAAGTGACCGCTTCCAGAACGCCACTACCCAGGACATGTCCTATGGATGTGAGAAGATACACACCGTAATCCAACAGCCGGTCTTTGCTGTTCTCTTCATACTGGCACTCCTGATCATCGCACTTCTCGTTGCCGATCTTTACAACTTCTTCATGAACTGTTTCAGCGGCCGAAGAAAGCTTGTTGACAAAATGCCATTCGATGTCACTGAATGGCAGCTAGCTACGATACAGCAACTCACCGGGGAGGAAAAACTGGGGTACAGAAATATGAAGGACTATGAATATCTCCACGAAAAGAGTACGGAAAAATACACTGCTAGAAAAAGGCCACTGGTAAGAATTCGGAACTTTCTTTTCTCTTATTATTACCTTGAAAGTTCCCAGACAAGCCAAAGTATGCTACGAGAGTGTTTAGAACTATCAGGAAAGCGATTTCTTGATTCTTTTAACCCTTCTTGCAGAATAATTGAGCATCTTATTTTTTTGTGAATATTAGCTAATTTTCCCATCTGTAAAGACCGGAAAACCGCAGTACCAAGCACTCAATACTTTCGAAGGCTCTTCAACCAATACCCTTGGACAAAAGGATTGTATAGTGTCTGTTGTGGATGTCTAAGAGATTTGAAGAATTTTTGTGTGCTCTGAGCGTTTGAAAGATTTGCGGATCCGAAAGTCTGTCGATTGAGTCCCATGGTTGGCGTACACGAGGAGGGTTCGTTTGAAGTTTTCTTTGCAGTAATGTTTTGCGATGTTGTTGGTTTGATCGTGTTAGTATATGATGGCAAGGCAAAAAAAAGGGGGCTGGGGTACTTCGCGTAATAGCGCCAATCTCCTCAAGGTTCTTTTCAACAAAGAAATTTTATACAAATTTACTCAAGAATCTAGTCAAAATGTCGTACTTTATCTGTGACAATCTTCAAGGTCGTCTGCGATAACTTTTGGTGACGATATTGAGTCACAATCACGTTTTGTTAGGCGCCATTCGCTTAACGGGGATAAATGGATAAAGTGCAAAATTGCCGCAACCTCAGTCCAGAATTCTCCAACATATTCCCCTGCAACAACATCCGGATCCAGACTTGATAGCACCCATGCTGCCCACCAATTTCTTCGAATGTAACATCATTATTCGAGTCAGCCTAGCCTCTACATTTCCTGATAGCAAGCTTGGCTTCCTCTCCTTCCTTCTCCTTCGGCATGCTTCGAAACCCCGCGAGAAGCTTCATCTAGTGGATTAAATAAGTCTTTTGAGTTCTAGAAGCCTATTTATTGATTTGCTTCACATTCATCGAGCTTGCATTGAATACCTCGCAGCGGGCTGAGCCTCAGACGTTCGGGGCTTATTCTAGTGGCGAAAGTTGTTTCGTCCCAGTTCGGTGGTTGGAATATTTATTTCCTGTTCGTCATGGATCTTGCCCTCTATGGGATTCAACCATAGCCCTTCCTCGTACTATTTTCCCTCAACGATCAATACGTTTAATTTCATTTCAAATCTGGTCCTCGAGAGATGCAATCACATTTTTAGAAAAACTTGTCACGTGTGTTTGTATAATTGTCAAGTGGGATGCATTACACCCTGGTTGGGTATCCTTTGGCATCGTGGAAAGTTTCCATTTCAAGGCTACATCTTTAACTTTAGGTGGTATTAGGGTTGGCTTTCTACCTAATAGCATCATCACGATCACAAAAGCTCCATCTTTCGAAACTTTGACGACCCTAAAAAGGGCAACTTCCATCTCAATAACGGAAACCCTGATTGGGAACTTTGCAGATCAAGCGAGTACGACTGAATCATCTCTGCCTTCTGAGGGAATACCATCAAACATAAACACCTTGAACCAATCCGCGAAGATGGGCATTGGCTTCGGGGCCGCTATCGCGTTCTTGCTGTTTACAACCATCCTCGCTTTCTTCTTCTTCCGTTATGGGAAACGTGTCGCGATAGATCTCTCCAAAAGTCAAGATCCACCTCCAGATATCGCACCCCCAGCATTGCGACTTGACGTTACGAGACCACCCTCTTGTCGTATAGAAAGTCTACAGCCTTTTGAGCTTTGGTCACCTATTGATGATTTAGAACGGAAGGGGAGTGCGGAGTTGGAGGGATGGACAGGAAATGGGCTATTTGATACAGAAAGAGGAAGAAGAGCAGAAATAGACGGCAAAGAAAAGACAAGGAGAGCTGGGAGTGGGAGTGGTAATGGTAGTGGTGCAAAAAGGAAAAGTGAGGTTGGAAGCTGGTTGCTTAGCTGGGGGCGGTGGGTTGAGAGGGTCTGACCATGAAATCAGTTGCTCAAATTGTTTAGGACAATCGACATCGGTTGTGTCAACAATTTGAGAGAAATATATTCCGTTACGCGGGTCTTTTCGAACAATTGTCTTGAAGGACTGCCGAAAGCTGAAATCTTTGACATATCAAGAATTCAACCTCGAAGCCGCTTGAGATGAACAGTACCACTTCCATCGGTAGAAACTGTTAAGCGGGAGCGGGGAGTTACTCTCGTAACCATCTGAATGCGGGTATTCGCTCATGAGTGCCAGTCATCGTTCTTTTCATACTTAACGACCATGTTAGAACAAGGTTCGATCCTAACATTGGGAACAATTCATTATCCTAGAAGATTTTGTTCAGATGATTTGAGCATTCGAAACATAATGTTCAGGTAGAAAGTAACCATAGGACAGACCAGGGTTAAAGAGAGGGAAAAGTACGCCAGGGCTGATTTGTGTGTGAAAGATATCTTGTATGAGGCAAAGTTTCAAAGTCTTTACCTAATCGTTGAACAAATTAAATGAATCTCGCAGTGGGGAAAAGACCATGGGAGAGTCATGGGTTGAGCCTTGAGGTGGGTGAGGGTCGCTCAATGTCTTCGACCAACCATCGCGAAAGGACCACAAGTCACACCTTCCCTCTGAATTCAACCTCGATCTTGTGAGTCAAGATGATAGCGAGAAGGGAAGACACGACCCTGGCTACCACCAGAGTATAAACCTCCACCCTCCCCATGAATATTGCGTGTCGAAAACGAATCGCGGGGGCGGGAATACCCGACTACGTGAGGTGGAATTTCCACGTGCTTCAAACGCAACTTTGCTTCGCCGATTGCTTTAATGTCTCTCCTACCTTCGTCTCTCTCAGTTGATATTTATATTCTTTATTCATCAATTCCGGAATCGACAAATCATATTACTATCATATAGTTTTACATAGCGAGTCTAGTAATTTAAGCTAATCACTCTTATTATCTAAGAGTACTCGTATTTAGAGTATTTAAGCTCTGTAAATAGTGTCTTGAGAACTTATCCAGGTAATGTATACTTAAGAGAAATATCTGGACAGGGTAGAAGACTTGAGTTATTTCAGCAACTATGACTTAAGAATTCAGTATATATTTATATAGAGGTGGCTATTTAGATGAGATAGTAAATAAAGTATACCACGGCCAAAGCATACGGACTAACATTCCCGATACTCTAGTAATGTAAGATCTTCAGTTGAGGTGTGGGAAGTTTCGAGGTAAGAGGGCGAGCACCTCATGCTTTCTTTCCAGTCTGTTGAGGGTCGAGTCATTCCTTCCCTGATATATCCCTTGGGGCCGTCAGAGGTTGCCTCGGCCTCTTCAAGCCCCGCAACCTCCCAACGTTTAGATGCACTTACTCTTAGGTCCTCCCTTATAAAACCAATTTCAACAGGCACGCCCATAATAGAAATCACCTTCATTTACAAAGTCTCACTATGAATCACAGCCCCCTCACCTAAATAACACTTCCCCCCTCTCCAACAACCAATAAGAAACTGCCACTGCCTGGTTTACTAACCACTACAGCAGCCTCTTTCTGTTCAGCAGTCAAATCCCTCTTACTATAATACTCCTCCTCCCACGCCTTCTTAACAGCCTCAACCTTACCAGCAGGAACAAGATGAACACTACATCCGCCCCATCCCGCCCCCGTAAGTCTCGATCCATAGCTACCCGCCTTTCTGGCGATAGAACATAGAGCGTCGATTTCGGGACAACTGCATTCGTAAATCTCGCGGCATGAATCTTGGGTTTCGTTCATGAGAGCTCCGAGTTTACGGTTGTATGTTTCATCGAGAGAAGGTGGGTTGGAAAGGAGATCCATGAATTGTAGAACGCGGAGGGCCTCGGAAAATACGTGGAGGGCTCGTTCGCGGAGTCTAAACTGGGTGGCTCGGACGGGGAAGGTGGATGTGAAGCGGGCGTTAAGTTCATCGACTGTCATTCCGACTATGGGGGCGATTTCTTCGCGGGTATAGCCAGTCTGCGTGAGGGTTGACTTGGTGATTTCGATTAACTCGGTAATTTGAGCTTCAACTGATTTGGTAGAGCCTGCGAAGTGCTTTTGGTGAAAGCCGTTGAGGGAAATACCTAATGGTCCCGCGTCCTTGGGCAGAGGAGTTGTGGATTTTGAGAGAACTGCGTTTAGGTAGGCGGCTGCAAGACTACATTCTACTACTCGTAAGTTGTAACAGACTGGTCCTGTAACTTGTTTATCTGACTGGACGAAAGATTGAGCAATCAAGAAAGATAGTTCTGGTGTGGTTTGGGGGAACTGGATGGGCTGTGCAGCAAGGCCTGGAACGAAAGAGACGAATAACGCAGATCCTCGAATTGAGAGAACAGAGGCTGACTGATCCATACCACCCGAGTTGACCCCCACAGCACGTTCGCTGACGATGGCTAACTCAGTCAACTCCTTTTTGTCGACGGCCTCTTCTCCATTGGCATACATCACAGCCAATGCAGATGCGCTGACGAAGGCCGCCGAACTGCTCAATCCTCCTCCTGCTGGGACTGTGCCATCCATCAAAATCTCCATGCTCACTGGCTTCACACTGTTTCCCCGCTTGGTCCGTAACAACTCCAATGCTCCTCGCAAGCCCGACTTGAAGTAGTTTGTCCACTCATGTACTGTCGCATCGATATCGACGGTATCGAAGGGGATCTTGAATTCGTGCGAGGGGAATTTGTCGCTTTGGATGTTGGAGACCTTGATGGTATAGGAATTCGACGTCGTTTCCTCTTCCGTCACTCGGACAGCCAATAAAACATCTGCGGTAATAGCCATAGGGAGGACCGAGTAAAGAGAATAGTCGATGTGTTCTCCGATGATGTTTACTCGACCTGGTGATCTCGAGACAAACTGGGCACCGTGGCCATAGTTGGTCTTGAATTGTGCCAACAAGCGCTCCCATCTTCCCGTTTGTATTGGTATCGCATCTTCCGTGTATATCTCTTTCAAAGACTGCGCGACTGGTACAGGTCCTGGTTCCGCCATCCTGTTGTCTTCTTTTCTCGAATTTTTCGTGATGTGTTTTTGGAGGGGAAGTGGGAGGATACTCGAGTTGGGTCGGAATGGCGGGGTAGATGGGGCCGAGTGGGCGTGCAGGCCGAGTTGTATTTGAGGATATTTCGTGATCTTGAGATGCACCGGTCAAGGGGCGAATGGTTGATGGGAGATGGAGGGCGGTTTTGCCCTGCTGCTCTCAAGATATGTATTTACCATCGCGTGATGGTGGGGTTATGGTGAATGAATTGTGCCTCTGCCTCTTGGACCTAGGTAACGTTGTGGTGGGAGCTGTACCCAGAACTGATTGGTGCGCTTCATTTCAAAATGGGTCCGTTTTTCCTCCTTTTCCACCGCCATGGTGATGGGAATGTTGAAGCCCATTTTGCAGCCAAGAATTCATAAGAAATAGAGAAATAGAAAAATAGCCACGATGGAGGGATTTGCTTTTCTCGATTCCAGGTTCGTACCGAGGCAAGAGTTCACGATGAAACGACGAGGCTGACACTGGATGACAGAAGAAGGTGTATCAATTGCCCGTTGGTGATTGGGCATGATGGGTACGATTATTTGGTACGGAAGACGCATAAAAGTGAGGCGTGCACAACAACGCCTCCACGCCCACACTATGCCTAATTAGTACTAGATTCCGTCCGACCCAGGCTAAAGTCCGGCCGGCCCACGC
>LLCB01000191.1:0-114913 GCA_001414345.1 Hymenoscyphus infarciens | reverse complement strand
GAACTGGTTTGATATAAAGTCGAAAAGAGGGGGGGGGGGGATCTGAAGATACTAGAAGAGAGTCTATAGACGCTAGAGAGGGGGGGATCTGAAGATACTAGAAGAGGGTCTATAGACGCTAGAGAGGAGAGGATCTAAAGATGCTAAAAGAGAGAGAGGATCCGAAGATACTAGATAAGGGTTAGATATTAGAGAAAGGGGATCTAAAGCTAGAGAGAGGTCTTAAGCTAGGTGTTAATTTAGGGGTTACTAGCGAGGGGTCTAGGAAGCTATTTAAAGGGGTTTAGTACTATAAAGAGGACTGAAGCCGTAGAGTCGTAGAGTATATATATAGTTATCTAGAAGCTATTTAAAAAGGGAGTCCTAGAGCGTATATATAGGTACTTAGAAGCTATTTAAAAAAAGGGGGTTATAGAGTTAGTAGTAGAGAGGCTGGAATAGAAGTAAGGTTAAGAAGCTTAATAAGAAGAGTAACTTTTAGTTTAATATAATAATAAGATAGGAGTAGAGTAGAAAAGTAGTCTATTTGTAGTTATTAATACGAAAACTAAAGGTAAAGAGTAAAGATAGCTCTAAATAATACTAATATATAAGAGATACTTCTCTACTCTACTCTTACCTTATTATTATATTAAACTAAAAGTTACTCTTCTTATTAGGCTTCTTAATCTTACTTCCATTCTAGCCTCTCTGCTACTGACTCTATAAACCTCTTAAATAGCTTTTTAGACCCCTTACTAGTAACTCTTGAATCGATACCTAGCTTAAGACCTCTCTCTAACGTTTATGAACTTCTATTCTAGCCTCTCTATTACTAACTCTATAAACCCTTTTAAAAATAGCTTCCTAGACCCCTTACTAGCGACCTCTAAATTAATACTAAGCTACGAACCCTCTCTCTAGTATCTTTAAATCCCCTTCTTCTAGTATCTTCAGATCCCCTCTCTTCTAGCGTCTACGGACCCTCTTCTGATCATACCTCCTCCTTTTTAAAATCGACATCTTCGAAATATTAGACCTAGTTCTACTACGAGGTATTAAACGACCTTCTAGAGCTACCTCTCTCTTTTTGAAAGACCCTCTAAACCCTCTCTGAACCGAAACTGTATAGTAAATGTAGATAATAATTAGATAAGATAAAAGCATAAAAATAAAGGATAAAATAATCGGTTAGATAAGATAGACGAATTTATAAGCGAACTTTAAAGTTAACAACTAAATCCTACCTTTAAACCCTTACTGATCCAACTCTTATTTGAACCCTTCTTTGCTTTTCAAGCTTGAATTTAGACCTCTTTTACTTAAGAGACACTGCTACCCTTAATACCTTCCTACTACTTCCTTTGAATCGGATATGAATTAGTTGAAATATGCTTTCTATTAGAACTAAAGAAGTAAGCTCTTAGCTAAGTTATTACTATCTTTAATAATACTGACTGAATATAATCTAACTCTACTTTGAACTTTTCCTTAAATATCTACTAGTAAATATTTAAAAGACTACGGTTATAGACTAAGTCTTAGCTACTAGTATAAAGGTTATAAAAGAGATAGAAGTAGAATTAAGAATAAGATTACGCTGAAGAAACTTTTACTAACTTTAAAAGGTTACTTTTTAAGTATAGCTATACTTAGAGAGATACTAGAATTAGAATACTTCTTTTATATATAGGATATACCTTAGCTTATCTGAATCCCTTATAATATAATAGTAACTCTTCTTTGAAATTAGAAGATAACGATTAAGTCTTTAAGTACTTTAAAGGGAATAAGGTAATACGACAACTTTGGTATTAAGTTTATTTGACTAGTCGAACCCCTCCTTCTGTTGTCTTGAAACTTAGATAGTATTTTTTAATATTTAGTAATAAACTCTTTTAACTAGTTGAAACTACCCCTTTTATTGTCCTTAGATACTTAGACAATAAATTTTAAACTTTAATAATATTTAGTAATAAACTCCTTTAACTAGCTGAAACTATTCCTTTTATTATCCTTAGATACTTAGATAGTATGATAAATTCGGTATTAAGTTTATTTAACTAGCTAAAACTACCCCTTTTATTATCTTAAACTTTAGATAGCGAAACTTTAATAATATTCGGTAATAAAATCCTTTAACTAGCTAAAACTACTCCTTTTGTTATTCTGAACTTTAGATAATAATTTCATATTCAGCATTAAGTCTTTTGACTAGCTGAAACTCTACCGACTCTGATTAGAGTCTTACTTTCTTTTTACTTCTGGCTAGGCTAGAAGTTCTTTTTTTATCTGAATTCGACTTAGATACGAATTAGTATACTCTTGAAAGGATAGTAACCTCTTAGCTAAGTTATTACTATCTACGATATTATTAACTTTTCGTTTCTAACTTTACGTTTTTGAATTCTTTAAATCGGATACGAATTAGTACGCTCTTAAAGTGAGCTCTTAACTGAGTTATTACTACCTCTTAACTAAACGACCTTCGACTCGACTCTGAATTTGCTTTTAACTTTTAAACTTTTTAAACTTTTTAAACTTTTAAACTTTGAACTTTAAGCTTTTTATAACCTACTAGATAAGATTAGACTATACTCTTTTAGCGAACACTTGCTTTAATATTAAAGGATTAGAAACGAAGTCTCTTTATAAGTATCTACAAAGTCGATTTAGAACCGATATCTTACTTATAACAATTTTAATAGATAAAGCATCTATAAACTCGAGTTAGCTACGATTTAGACCCTAATCTACTTTCTCGCTTATAATAAAATTAATAAATATAATAAATACTTCGACTTTAATAATAATACTATAGTATCTCGATTTAGCCTTAAATAATAAGAGATAGAAGACTTAGGATAAGTCTTTTTTAAGAGAAGGGGATATAATAGCCTATTACCTAGGCTATCCTAGATAGCTAGGAGTATCTACTATATCTAAGGTTTAGCTATAGTATATTTAGCTTTTAGTAGTTATTATTTTATATTATCTAATTTAGGAAGGTTACGTACGTCTATATATCTATCTAGACTTTCGAATGTACTTTATAGAGTTTAGGCTTTTATAGTAGCTAACGTATGTCGTTATTTAGTTTCGTACCTCTTTTTATTATCTAAACCTCTTATATATAGTAGCCTACTTCTAGAGTTAGAAAAGGCTAGTTTAGTCTTTTCTTCTATATTAGAGCCTAGTATCTATATATATCATTCTACTATACGTACTCTTATATACCTCTACTGTAGTTATATATATTTCGTACTATTATAATATCTTTATAAGATAAGTAATATTTTAAGAGTTAAACTTATATTAGAGCTCTTATATTATTATTATCTTAAAAAGAGGCTAATCTTTTATTAATAATCTAATCTAGCTTATAAATACTTATTATATAAAATTCTAAATTAGGTTATTTTATATTAAAGTATATAGTATTTATACTAATTTTATAAATAAAAGAGTATAGAGTTTAACCTTTTAAGACTATACTAGTAGATTATAGAAGCTTTAAACTAGAGTTAGATATTAAATTTTTAAGAGATATTATTATAAATAAGAGTAATAACTTAGCTATATTTATAAGTTTACTCTTTTTATATCTTTCTTATTAATAGAATATATATTCTCTTTAATTTATATCTAACTAGTAATTTAAAATAGGTTTCTAGTTCTAGCTAGAAAGTAAGAGTAAAATTTCCTTACTATAGTAGAGAGTTAGAGAGTTATTAGCTAGCTAAGTAATCTAGTTCTTTAAGAGATTAAGAAGAACTTTAAAATAGTTTAACTACTTATTACTAATAATTAGGTCTTATTATCTAAGGTCTAGGATAATAAAAGAGTAGTTATAAATATAATACTTATCTATATTTAAATATAGTTATATAAACTAAGTTACTTAGCTTTTAGTACTATTATTATATCTATAAATAGATATAGAATAAAGTAGTTTCTAGATCTATAAACCTATTACTTTTAATAGTTAAAGAGCTAGAGGTTAATTTAGAAATAAGTACTTATTTACTTCTATATTTACTAAAGTTTATATTTTAATACTATATTCTTATATACTAAGTATAGTATTTATAAGGAACTGTTTTCCTCTTATTAGTTTAAAAAGGTTAAGTCTAGCTAGATTATATTTATATAAGTTTAAGAAGGTATCTTTATTTAGGCTTCTTTATTTTCCTTCTAATCTAGGTTAGAGTTAGAATACTCTTTAAGTAGTTATTCTTACTTAGATTAATTATCTATTTTATTAATACTAAGTAGATTAGAATAGTTAAGCTTAATATACCTAGGTTTCTTATAATTATATAAAACTTTATACTAGTAGAGAATTAATCTATAGATAAAGTCTTTAATCTTTTATTAGTAGAAAGAGGCTTAGGAGTTTAAGAAGTTTTTTAAGAAGTAGAATAAAGTCTATATAAGAGTAGTAAAGGTTTTATAACTAAACTAGATAAGGATTAGTTAATATTAAGCTTTTAGTATAATAAGCTTATTATAACTAGTTTTTCTATACTTATTATACTAGTTATATATAACTTAGTATTATAATATTATTCTTTATCTATAAATAAAAGGTTTCTTACTATCTTATTAAAGTTAGTATTCTAGTATCTTTTACTATTAACTAATTAGGTTTAGAGCTAAAGTATAAGCTTTATAATAATAAGGTAGGAGTAGAGTAGAGAAGTAGTCTATTCGTAGTTATTAATACGAAAACTAAAGGTAAAGAGCGAAGATAGCTCTAAATAATACTAATATATAAGAGGTATAAAACCGAATAATAATATATATTAGCTAATATAAAAGCCTAAATCTATAAAGTACGTCTAAAAGCTTAGATATACGTAACCTTCCTAAAATAGACAATATAAGATAATAACTACTAAAACATAGTATATACTATATAATCTCGGCTATATAAGATAATATACTATTATATCCCTCTCCTTTAAAAAAGACTTATCCTAAGTCTTCTATCTCTTTTTGTTTAAGATTGAATTAAGATAGTATAAGTGTTATAACATTTATTATATTTTATTAATTTTTATTATAAGCGAGAAGTTAAGATATTAGTACTAAATTATATTTGTTAATACTTATAAAGAGACTTTGTTTCTAATCCTTTAATATTAGAATAAGTGTTCGCTAAAAGAGTATAGTCTAATCCTATTTAGTAGTTTAGAAAAAGTTTAAAGTAAAAACTAGAAAAAGTTTAAAAGTTGAAGGCGAATTTAGAGTCGAGTTAGAGGTTATTCAAGAGGTAGTAATAACTTAGTTAAGAGCTTACTTCGAGAGTATACTAATTTATATTCGATTTAAAGAATTTAAATAAAAAGAAGTATAAGTTCTAGTATAGTTGATAGTATTTAGAATATTATACTACTACGATATATTATTAGAAACCCACTTTAATATATACTATTTATACTATTTAAATGCCACGATATCTAATAATATTATCCTTTATACTATTAGTATTTTAATCGATATTATAATAATATCGTAGTATTACTAAGCTATAATATTTAAGCTTTTTACTCTAGATTTTACTCTACTTCTTTTTAGCCTTTTATTTTAGCTTTATATAGTATAATATATAATATAAAAAATATACAGCTGAATAGCTAGAATTATAGATCTATTTAAATAGAGTATTTTAAAAAAAGAATTATATAAATAGCTCTTAAATTAACCTAAATATTATAAGGTTAAAAAGGTAGCCTATACGAGATAAAAACACTAAGTACTAATTCGACGACAATAATATTAGATTACTAGCTAGAATATAATAAACTAGTGTATTAAATTCTACTAAGTTTTACTCTTTAATTATAGGTAAATATTAACTAAATCGATAAATAAAGATTATTTTAGTCTAATAAGTAAGTAATAAAAGAGTATATAGAAAAAGTGTAAATAGCCTTATTTTAAGAAAAAGTGGGTTTTAGCACTTATAAGTTATTAAAAGATATACCGTATATTATTACGATATTACGATCGTATTATAGCGTATTTAGATACGTACTACTAGGATATTATAATAATATATTAATCTAAAATACTATAGTATTTTATCACGATAATACTATCGACTATACTAGTAAGTTCGTCTGAACTAAGGTCGGAGAGGACTTAGAGTGAAGTTAGAAACGAAAAGTCGATAATGTCGTAGATAGTAATAACTTAGCTAAGAGGTTACTATTCTTTTAAGAGCGTACTAATTCGTATCTAAGTCGAATTTAGATAAAAAAGAACTTCTAGCTCTACTAGAAGTAAAAGAAAGTAAGAAAGTAAAGAATATAAGACTCTATACTAGAGTTAGTAGAGTTTTAGCTAGTTAAAAGCGAAGTTGTTACTAAAGTTATTAAAGTTAAAATTATTATCTAAGTATCTAAAGACAAAAAAAGAGGTAGTTTTAGCTAGTTAAAAGAGTTATTAATACCGAAGTTTAAAAAGGGGTATAGTTTTAGGTATAATATTTATCAGTACTATTATAAGAACTATATTACTTAGGCTTATAGGCTGCCTTATTCTCTTTAGCGATTCTAAATTAGAGTACTTAAAGACTTTATTCGTCATTTAATTTCAAAGAAGAGTTACTACTATATTATAGAGGATTTAGATAAGCTAAGATATGTCCTATATATAAAAGAAGCGTTCTAATTCTAGTATCTCTCCAAGTATAGCCGTACTTAAAAAGTAACCTTTTAAAGTTAGTAAAAGTTTCTTTAGCATATTCTTCTTCTAATTCCACTTCTATCTCTTTCAACCTTAGTACTAGCGGCTATAACTCGGTTCGTAACTAAGTAATCGTAGTCTTTCAGTTTAAGAGAAGTTTAGAGTAGAGTTAGATAATATTCAGTTAAGATTAAAGATAGTAATAACTTAGCTAAGAGCTCGCTTCTAAGTTTCGTTCTAATAGAAAGCATATCTCGACTAATTCGTATCTAATTTAAGAGAAGTGATAGAAAGGCATTAGAGGCAGCGGTGTCTCTTATACGAAAGAGGTCTGAATTACAAAGGAAGGTTAGATTAAGAAGGGTTCAGAGGTAGAGTTTAGTCGACTTCAAAGTTCGCTTAAAATATGTCTATCTTATCTTAACTAATCGTTTTATCCTTTATATACTACTATCTCGTCTATATATTATCTATATTTAAAAAGTCTCTTCAAGACCTTTTATGTTTACTATATAGTTTTCAGTTTAGAGAGGGTTTAGAGGGTCTTTCGAAAAGGAGGGGTGGCCCTAGAAGGTCGTTCAACGCCTCGTAGTAGAACTGGTTTGACATAATGTCGATTTAGGGGGGGGGGGGTAAGGTCCGCAGACGCTAGAGAGGGGGGATCTAAAGATACTAGAGAGAGGGATCCGAAGATGCTAGAGAGGGGTCTATAGCTTAGTGTCGATTTAGAGGTCGCTAGCGAGAGGTCTAGAAAGCTATTTTTAAAGAGGTTCGTAGAGTCGGCGGTAAGAAGGCTGGAATAGAAGTCCGTAGACGCTAGAGAGGGGTCTTAAGCTAGGTGTTAATTCGAGAGTCGCTGGCGAGGGGTCTAGGAAGCCGTTTTTAAAGAGGTTCGTAGAGTCGGCGGTAGAGAGGCTAGAATAGAAGTAAGGTTAAAAAGCCTAATAAGAAGAGTAACCTTTAGTTTAATATAATAATAAGGTAGAAGTAGAGTAGAGAAGTAGTCTATTCGTAGTTATTAACACGAAAACTAAAGATAAAGAGCGAAGACAGCTCTAAACGATACTAATATATAAGAGGTACGAAACCGAACAACGACATATATCGGCTAATATAAAAGCCCGAACCTACGAAGTATATCTAAAAGCCCGGACGTATATAACCTTCCTAAAATAGACAATATAAGACAATAACTACTGAAACACAGCATATACTATGTAATCTCGGCTATATAGGACGGTATGCCGTTATAAGCTTCTTCTATATATAGTAGAATTTATTTTACTCTAATACTTCTCTAAGTATTACTATACTTAAAAAGTAACTTTTAAATTTTATAAAACTTTCTCTTATATAACTCTTCTATTCTATCTAAAGAGACTAAAAGGCGTTCTAGGTATCTTCTTTCTTATAACTAGTTAAATAGTAAGTATTAAGAAGTTTAATTATTTCTTTATAATCTTTAAATATTATCTTACTTATATTAGACTTATATTAGAGCTCTAAGTAGTTTTAGGTAAGTTTTATTATCGTTTTCTAAATAAGAGCTTTATAAGTTAAAGGTGTCTAATAATAGTTAGTATTTATATAGATTTAATTATATATTAATATTCTCTATTACTTATATATAAGTAATATACTATTATCTAAAAGTTTAATTTTCTTTATAATCTTACTTTTAATAGATTAAAAGGCTTTTAGAGTACTTTTAGGTTATAGGTATAGAGTAGGTTATTATAAGAAAGGAATATTAGAAGTAGGGTTTTACCTTAGATAATAGTTTAAAAAGATAAAAGAAGGTATTTATATTAGTTAAATAAGACTTAGACTTTAGTTATTATTTAGTAGTTATTAACTAATTTACTATACTAGGTCTAATAATTAAGTAATCTAATTATCTTATTTTAAAATTCTCTATTCTTTTTCTTAATTCTTAGCTTCTATAGCTTAGATTATATCTTATATCTCGTTTATATTAGAGAAGTCTTATTAATCTCTCTAGCTTCTAAGTACTAGGCCTTTATCTTTATTATTCTTAAGCTTCTTAGTATTCTTAGAGGTATAGTACTAAGTTAGAGACCTTTTTATAAAGGATTAACTTTATTCTTTAAAAGAGGGCTCTATGCTTAGAAGTAGAGCTTAGAAGAGACCTAGAGTTACTTTAGATTTTAATATATTAAATATTAAATTAGAAAGAGAGAGATAAGATTAGATTTAGAAGCCTTCTAGATAACTATTATAAGTCGACTTATTTACTAAATCTAGGGTTATTAGAACTCTTAGAAATACTTAGTATATTCTAATCTCTTAATATATTCTTAATACGATTTTTACTAGCTATCTATATAGATACTAAACTCTAATATTACTAGCTATCTAAGTAGTCTCTAATTACCTAGCTATATAAGAATACTATTATAATATTCTAAATTAAAAGTAAATCAACTTTTAAATAAAGAGTAGTAATAAGCTTAAAAAAGATATTATTAAAGCTATTACTAGTAAAGAAGAGTTATTATTTTTATATAATAGTATAAAATATATATAACTATAGTAGAGGTATATAGGAGTATATATAGAAGAATAACGTATATAAATACTAGATACTAATATAGAAGAAAATAATAACTATTCTTCTTTTATACTAAGTATAAACATCTATATATAAAAGGTTAAAGACTACTAAGTCTTAATAAGAATAATAACTAAGTCCTTCTTAATATAACTACTAAAATAATAAGAGCTTTAAAGCTAAATATATAAGACCTTAAAGCAAAATATATAATATTTAATCCTTACTCTCTTTAGCACCTTCTATCTAATAAGTCGTAGAAGCATCGGTAGTTATAGAGGTATCGGCAGTTTCACGAATACTAATAATTCAGGATAGTATACTATTATAATAACAATTTAGAATAGCGTGCTATCATACTCTAGTTAAGGCTTAAAAGAAAGGTAGATTTAATATAATTAATTATATAGTATATAAAACGTCTATTAAAAAGAGAGGAGAGTATAAAGTACTTTTATAACTATATATAAGTCTACTAGGTTATATATATACTCTATAATATACCTCTCTAAAAGAAAGGTTAGCTCTAAGAACTAAAAAGAAATAATAAAGCTATAATCTGTTTTCTAGTCTTTAAGTAAGGTTCCTCTCTAAGTATAGTACTTTAGTATAGGTATAAATAACCTAGGGCTTTTAAGCTACCTATTCTCCTATACTAGTTTACTAATTAGAGATAGGCTTTAAGAAATCTATACCTTAGCTAGTATATATATAACTAGTCTTTTTAAGTTACTTAAGAGCGCTTTAAACTATGTTTTATAAACGTATTCTACTAGCCTATACTACGTCTTAGAGAGGTATATTAATATAAGAAGTAAGAGAGTAAGAATTTAGTAAGATATAAAGTTAGTAGTGAAGCTATCGAGTAGGTATACTAGGCAGTTACTATAATAACGTTAGAGTTATTAACTTATCAAAGAGAAGAGAAGAGGAGAGGAGAGCTTAGGCTTAGAGGTTACTATAGCTACTTAAGTAGGACGAAAGCAAGGCTATAGATATGCTAAAGTAGGTCGATTAAAGAGGTAGAGTAGATTAAAGACTCGGGACTTAAAGAGGAGTTTACAGATATAGGTTTTAAAGTAGAGTAGATATAGAAGATTAAAGAGGTAGAGTAGATCGAAGATTCGGCGAAGTAGAGCAGATTAAAGACTTAGGACTTAAGAAGTAGTTCGCAGATATAGGTTTTAAAGCAGTATAAGTATAGAAGAGAAGATTAAAGACTTAGCAAAGTAGAGTAGATTAAAGAAATAGAGTAGATTAAAGGCTTAGCGAGGTAGAGTAGATCGAAGACTTAAGACTTAAGAAGTTCGTAGATATAGGTTATAGAGTAGAGTAAATTAAAGTAGAGTAGTACCTTATATTATATTTACTACTAATCGAGCTTCCTAGGAGACGGTTATACGCTCTATATAGAGTTATACTAGTATAGGCTAGTATTCGATTTAAGTATATAAATATAAGATTATAGTAGAGGCGAGAGATAAGATTTAGTAGATATATAATAAAGCGTATATAGAAGTGCAAGGGTTCGTAGTTTAATAAAGGCTTGTCTAGAATTGAATTATAGTATTACTACTATATTATAAGATAGTTATATTAAACGTAGTTTCGTTATCTTACCTTAGTTAAGGCTTAAAAGAAAGATAGATTTAATATAATCAATTATATAGTATATAAAACGTCTACTAAAGAGAGAGAAGAGTGCGAAGCACTTTCGTAACTATATATAGGTCTGCTAGGTCACGTGTGCACTCTATAACATTTAGACACTCTTAGTAGAATAAGAAGTACTAGGTAGTAGCTACTAAGGCTAGGTAAGTATAAAGATATAAGATAAACCTATAAGCCTTAAAGTCTCTTTATAAGAGTCTAAGATAGAAGATCTAGAAAGTAAAGAGAGAACACTTCTATAGTTTAATTAATAAGGTAATAAGAAGTAAAGACGTTTTTAAGATTTATAAGTAGTACTAGAGTACTAGAGTCTATAAGTTCTTACTCTTAAAAGACTTAGTAGGCTAATTAGACTTTATTACTTAAGAAAAGTAAAAGATCCTAGTATAAGAGCTACTTATAAATAAGGCTAAGGTTAGAGATATTCTATTTAATATCTCTACTACTACTTCTTAGTCTCTCTTATAAGCTAACCTTACTTTATATAAGGTTAAGGAATTAATTCTTAGTAAAGCTTTAACTATACTAGAGAAGAACGAGCTTATAATAGAGGTTTTTAAAGTAGCCTAGCTATAAATATTAAGCCTTATTCTCTCTTTATTTAAAGACTATATTAAGATAGGCTTTTACTTAAAGATCTTTTATACTACTATTATTACTATTATTCTAAAGTCTAATAAGAAAGATAAATCTTCTTCTTAAGTATACTAGCTAATTATACTACTCTTAGTTCTTAGAAAAGGGCTTAAAAGGCTTCTTATTAAGTAAGTCTCTTAAATAGCTATTAAACACGCTATTCTAGAATATAACTAGTTTAACGCTCTCTTCTTAAGAGCTATTATAAATCTTACTACCTATCTTATCTTTAATATTAAGTTAGCTCTTATAAATAAATAGAAAGCCTCTCTCTTTATACTTAATATTAAGAGAGCCTTTAATATAGTACTCCTTAGCTACTTAATTAAAAGACTTAGAGAGTAAGAATAGCTATACTACCTTATAGAATAGGTCTCTTCCTTCTTAACTAATAGATCTATAAAAGTAAAGCTTAATAGAGAGATAAGAGATACTATCTTACTTAAATATAGCCTCTCTTAAGGCTCGCCTATCTTATTAATTCTTTTTATACTATATATCTAACCTCTCTTTAGGCTAGGAGTTAGCTCGCTTCTAGTAGTATAGAGATTTAGCTATACTAATAATATTAAACTACTTATCTTTAAACTCTTAAAAGTAGAGAATATTAAGCTACTTATAGAATAAGTAACTAGTATACTTAAGTAGAGTATAGATAAGAGTATTACCTTTAATACTAAAAAGTTAGAACTTATCTACTTCTCTTATAAAAGAAAGTAAAAAGGAAGAGGGATTTAACCTCCTCTTTCTATTATAGTTAAAGGAAAGATAATAGAGCCTATAGTATAACGGCACGAAATACACACAACTACAGAAGAGGCATATGGGAGTGCGTTTGGCAGAATGACGTATGTAGATACTAGGCACTGATACGGAAGAAAAGGAAAAACTATCCCTCTTCTACTCTAAGAGTAGGCTGCTATATACAAGAGGTTCGGACAGTACAAAAGGGTCCGAAACCGACCAACGTCATACGTCGGCTAATACAAAAGCCCGAACCTACGTAACCTTCCTAAAACAGACAATGTAAGACAACAACTACCGAAACACGGCATATGCCATGTAATCTCGGCTATACAGGACGGCATGCCGTCACATCCCTCTCCCTTAAAAAAACTCGTCCCGAGTCTTCTCTCTCTTATCGTTTAGGGCTGAATCGGGATAGTGTAAGTGTTATAACATTTATCGTATTTAATTTTGTCGTAAGCGAGAAAGTCAGGGTCTAAATCGTAGCTAACCCGGGTTCGAAGATGCTTTGTTTATTGTAATGTCGTAAGCGAGACGAGATGTCGAGATGTCGATTTTAGGTCTAAATCGTAACCGTAGATGCTTGCAAAGAGACTTCGTTTCCAATCCTTCAATATCAAAAGCAAGCATTCGCGTTCGCTAAAAGAGTGTAGTACGATCCCTAGCAGGTCGGAGAAAGTTTAAAGTTTAAAAAGTTCAAAAGTTTAGAGTAAAATCAGAAAAAAGTTCAAAAGTTGAATTCGAAAGTTCAGAGTAGAGTCGGAAGTCGTTCGGTTGAGAGGCAGTGATAACTTAGTTAAGAGCTTACTTCGAGAGTGTACTGATTCGCATCTGATTCGAATTCGAATGAAAAAAGGACTTCTGGCCTAGCCAGAAGTGAAAAGAAAGTAAGAAAGAATATAAAAACTGTAAGACTCTAATCAGAGTCGGTAGTGTTTCAGCTGGTCAAAAGAGTTTGTTACTGAATATTAAAGAGTTTCGCTGTCTAAAGTTCAGGACAATAAAAGGGGTGGTTTCGGCTAGTCAAAGAAGTTGTTGCCGAAGTTTATCGAATTGTCTAAGGTTTAAAACAACAAAAGGAGTAGTTTTAGATATAGTAGCATCTAAGTTCGAATATCTAGTTATATAAAACTATATTACTCAGGCCTATAAGCCGCCTCGTTCACTATAGGTACTTAAGGACTTATTTATCTTCTGATTTCGAAAAAAAGAGTTACTATTAGATTATAGAGAGTTTATAGCTAGATAGAGAGGTATTCTTTTAAACCAGAGTGCTAATTATAAGTAACTTAGCGTTTTAGCGTGTCTCCTTATCTATAGCTAAAAGATTATTTACTATTTTAGTAATTCTAGTATCTCTTAAAAGTAGTAGACGTGTTTTAGAGCTAAGGTATAATCTTATTCTATATATAAAAGAACTATTGCTATTCTCTCTAAGTATAGCTATACTTAAAAATCGAACGTTCCTTTAATATAATCTTCTTCTTAATTCTACTTCTATCTCTTTTAACCTTTATACTAGCGAGGACTCGGTTCGTAACCGAGTAATCGTAGTCTTTTGGTTTAAGAGAAGTTTAGAGTAGAGTTAGATAATGTTTAGTTAGGATTAATAGTAATAACTTAGTTAAGAGCTTACTTCTAAGTTTCGTCTTAATAGAAAGCGTATTTTAACTAATTTATATCTAATTTAAGAGTTAGGAAGTAGTAGGAAGGTATTAAGAGTAGTAGTGTTCTTTAAGTAAAAGAAGTCTAAATTAGGGCTTTTAAAAGCAAAGGAGGGTTTAAACAAAGGTTTAAAAAGAGGTTGGATTAGTAAGGGTTTAGAGGTAGAGTGTTTTTATTAAATTTATAGTTTACTTATAATTATGTCTATCTTATCTAACTAATTATTTTATCTTTTATATACTACTATCTCGTCTATATATTATCTATATTAGAGAAGTCTTAATAGTCTTTTTAACTATTATTATTTCTTTAGAATCTTCTAGAGCTTAGTATATAGGTATAATTTAGAAAGGGTTTAGAGAGTCTTTTAAAAAGGGAGGAGGTGTCTCTAGAAGGGGTTATTACTCGACGCTACTTAGTAGAACTGAATTTAACTATCTTTATTATCTATTTATAAGGATTTAAAAGTGTTTTAAGTATCCTCTATCTTATAACTAGTTAAAAAGTAGGTATTTAAAAGAGTAACTATCTCTTTTTAATCTTAGAAAGTATTCTAAACTAACTTTAACTTATATCTAGGCTCTAGGTAGTTCCTAGCTAGTCTAGTTATTATACCTTAAATAAGGGCTTTATATATTAGTTTTAGTTATCTTACTTTTTTATTAAGGTTAGAGAGTATTTAAAAAGGCTTTAGTACCGTGTTATATAAGTTAGAAGGTATTAGAGGTAGTAGTGTCTCTTAAGCGAAAAAGGTCTAAATTAGAGCTTAAAAGTAAAGAAGAGTTAAATAAGAGTTAGATTAGAGAGGGTTTAGAAGTAAGATTTTTAACTTTAAAGTTCGCTTATAATTTTATTCTCTATCTCTCTAACTAATCGTTTTATCTTTTATATACCTTTTACTTCTATCTTATTTATCTATTATCTATATATTATTTAAATTTAGGAAGGTTATCTTTAAAAGCTAAGCTCTTATTATTTTAGCGTATAGTTATAGGTTAGAGAGGGTTTAGAGAGTCTTTCGAAAAGGGAGAGTAGCTCTAGAAGGTTATTTAACGCCTTATAGTAGAACTATTAATATAATATTAATTTAGAAGAGGGGGGGGTAAGATTAGATTTAGAAGCTTTTTAGATAACTATTATAAGTCGACTTATTTACTAAACCTAGGGTTATTAAGACTCTTAGAAACACTTAACGTATTCTAATCCCTTAATATATCTATAATACGATTTTTACTAGCTATCTATATAGATACTAAACCCTAGTATTACTAGCTATCTAGGTAGTCTCTAATTACCTAGCTATTTAAGAATACTATTATAATATTCTAAATCGAGAGTAAATCGACTTCTAAATAAAGAGTAGTAATAAGCTCGAAGGAGATATTATTAAGGCTATTACTAGTAAAGAAGAGTTTTTCCTTTTTATATAATAGTATAAAATATATATAACTATAGAAGAGGTATATAGAAGTGCGTTTAGCAGAATAACGTATATAGATACTAGGTACTAATATAGAAGAAAAGGAAAAACTATCTCTCTTTTACTCTAAGAGTAAGCTGCTATATATAAGAGGTTCGGATAGTACAAAAGAGTCTAAAACCGACTAACGTTATACGTCGGCTAATATAAAAGCCTAAACCTACGTAACCTTCCTAAAACAGATAATATAAGATAATAACTACTGAAACACGGCATATACTATATAATCTCGGCTATATAGAACGGTATACTGTTATATATAGAAGAGCTTTAGTAGCTTAGTATCTTCTTTAATTCTTATCTTACTTTTTATAGCTATATTAAAAGAATAGCTAGTAAAGCTATACTTATAGCTAATACTCTTAAAAGTATAATAAATATAGTAAGAGGATCTCCTCTATACCTTCTAAAATAAGCTACTATAGCTTATATTCTTTTAATTATCTACTTTAGATATAAGACCTAGTATCTAGGCTATATAAGGAAAATAAGTAGTATAAGCTCTATAAATAACTAGATTAGCTATTACTTAATACTCTTAAATAGAGTAGTTATAAAGTATACTAGAATTATCTTTCTAGTTTATAAAACTACTCTTATCTTAGTACTTCTTATAGAATCTAGCTTATTAGCTACTAAGATTACTCTTATTATTAAAAGTAGAGCTTTTAAAGCTAGAACTCGACGTCTTAACTTAGCTTACCTACTTAAGTAATATCTAAATAACTCTTACTTAAAGGCTAAGCTTATTTACTAATCCTCTTAATCTCTCTCTTCTTTAAAAGAAATCGATCTAATTTAAGACTCTTTATAGAATAGAGGATTTAACTAATAAACCTATCTTCTTAAGATAGTAGGCTTAAGCTTTAATAGTAATAAAGAATTCTATAAAGCTAAATTCCTTAAATTCCTTATCTTAGTCCTTTTTATAGACTTAGTTATATTTACTAATAGCTCTTACTTAAATAATAAAAGTACTAGAGGAGGTATATACTTTATAAGAGAAGGGGTTATATTAAATATAAAGCTCTTCTTTTTTAGTAAAACCTTAGAAATTTATAATATAGAGGCGAAAGCTACTCTATATAGCTTTAAACTAGCTCTTAGATCCTCTTATTAGACCTTAGCTATAAAATGCTAGATTTGCTTTAATAACCTTAAAGCTATACTCTAACTAACCTACTAGTCTTATAGCACGTTATAAGGAACCTTTAATAAGGTCTTTAACTTTACCTAGTTATACTTTAGGAAAATTTAAATAAGATAGTACCTTAGTTATATAGGAATCTATAGTAATAAGATAGCTAATAAAGCTATAAAGAAAGTAGCTTACTTAACTCCTCCTTCTAGCTCCTACTCCTTACTCTATACTACTATACTTAATTATAAGGCTAAGAAGATAGGAATTAAGCTTATAAATTAACTCTAGTAGACTAGAATCGTACATATCAGCTTCGTAGACATTTCCCCCAATTTCAGTCCTCTCCAGTTGACAGCCATTGCTTGTGTCTTAATCGTTGGGGTTTTGCGATCAAGTGCGGCCATGCGCCCCGCAGCGGCATTCATCAGGGGTAAATAGACTATAAGTTTTGGGCTCAAGGGAATCCAAATAGATTCATACAATCAAGAAATAGCAGTAGGACCTGGATAACACTCTTCATTGCTTGTGTAAATATGTACTGTATGCCGTGCTCGTCAATCATTTCCCCTCGCTAATCTCGTCAAGAGATAGCGTTTTTGCGATGCAACACTCTCCCTAAATTGCATCCATTGCAAAAACCAGTCCACCTGCCGTAGCAATATAGACTACTTTCCTATCGAAAGAGAGAGTAACAGAAGTAGGGTTGCGAATATCTCGAACAAAAGTAACCTGACCGCCAAGCCCGGATACGATCATAACCGAGTAACCCACAGCCAAATATGCATTCCCTTCGCTGTCCATTGCAAAACCATCATAACCCATTAGAGCCTCAACCGGTGCAACAGCAAGAATCTCAGAACTATTAAGCTGCAACCCTGAGGCGGTGTCAATCTTTATTCGTTCGAAAATTATGCGGTGGATATGGGTAAAGTAGAAGTAACCGTCGTGGTATTTGAGATCGTTGATTCCAAAGTGATTGCTAGCAACAGTGACGAGCTCGACATGAGTTGAAGTCCAGTTGGCCCGGATAATTCGTCCACCTGTAGAATCTGCGCTGAAAGTGAATGGTGTTCCCGGATTTGTGGTTATGCCGTTGAGGTTTCCGTCGGTCGCTATCTCATTCTGAAGGACACAAGGGGATGTTTCTGTGAGGCAGACAAGTTGGTATAGAGACATAGAACTGGGAGCGAAAACGGGGCCGGTCAAGACGTTGTAGTCCGTAAGTTGACCGCCGTGTACAACGTAAGCTAGAAAAATCAAAGTTCAACTTCTGAGAATAAGATATCTGAGGTCAAGAAGAAGAAAACACAAGGAAAACATACTGCCAACCGTCGAAGAATCGATTGTGGCAATGCCAGATAGAGCTATACTGCCGTTCGAAGGACTTGACAACAGAGGATTAACACTGCCTGTAGTTGGGTCGAATTCGAGGACAGTACTAGAGTTGAGGGTGCTGATAAACAAGTTTCCAAAGCAGCCCGAATGGATGTATTCAATACGAGTGTCCTTCGCCAACCCGAGAACGAGTCTTGGTTTAGCACGAGGTAGGACCTTGCTAAGACAAGAATTCGACTGCAGAAGAAAAACCAGCAACTAGGTAAAGAGGATGGTGAAGAAGGGCATCTTGTCGAGTAGCGTCGAAGGAGAGAGGTGGGTTAGGGGACTGAATTCTTGATGTTTATCGTGATGGGGAAGATGTTTGGTTGTTTTGGCTTTACGAGATGAGAGGGGTAGAAAGACAACTTATTGACACGTTGTACGCTTGCATCCTAGCGTGGAGTTAACATAGTCTAGCACCTGGTGTTCCTTTGGGCACTTTTATAATTCCCGCGCGCTAGATTCACCCAGTATTCTCTTTATTAGATCGTAAATCAGTATCTATTCACTGCCACTCAAATTGTTCCAACAGTTAGATTGTCCTTATTTCTTCTAAAGCAGAAAGAAGAAAAATTAATAAGAAGTTGACAGCTAACGCGGTTGGCAAAATCGTCTTAGTCGAGACATTGTTAGACACGGTTTACAGACGACCGAGGAGCTGGCGGTAGCACTCCCACCTGTAACGGAAGAGCCCCAAACACGAGAAGAAGACACGAAGCAACCACAAAGTCCCAGTCATCGAAGAGAAAAAGCCGTCCAAGCATTGTCTGCACTCTAAAGGTTGCCTATACTAATGCAGGCGAGGATGATAACAACGAAGACGACGAATCGCCATCAAAGCGTATTCTTACCAGACAATAGACTCGAATTTCAGCCGCCAAACACGCAGGCAAGACCATGGGAGGTAAGAAGCCGTCTACTGAAGCTAGATCCTCTGTCATGTCTCTCAGATGTTTGCATAAAAACAGTTGCTCCAGCACTTTAAGCGAGTTTAACGTCGTCAGTTTGTGCAGCATTACTTGCTACGATGAGAGAACCTACGAAAACAGAGAATTCGCACTTGGTCTATATCCAAAGTAGTAAGACCTCTGTTTTCGTTCAAGGTAGAATATAGTCAAGTCGATTTAGAAGTTAATAAAGAACTTACAAATCAAGCCGTCATTATCTAAAACTTAACAGAAGGTCTTTCTATTCGTAAATCGAGAAGAAAAAATAGAGGGTTAAAGAAGGATAGAGTTTCTATCTTAAGAGAAGCTTGTTAAATCGTAGGAGTTAGAGGAATCTATAGACGTTAGACTTGAGATTATTATAATTTCTATAATAGTAAGTCCTCGGATCTTTAACTAGAGAGATTTTTACTATAGTAAGTTACTAGTTAAGCTTGAATTTGCTCACTTTTTTTATAATCTAAGCTTTTTAAGAAATTCCTTGATCTCTCTTCTTTTTAAGTACTCTTTTACCTTTTAATTAATAATAGTATATAATATATAATTTATAAGAATAGGAAAGAAGAGACTTATATCTTCTCTTATACTCTATAAACTTTATAGAATAAAAATAGATAATTTAATATCTGTCTTGATTTTTATAAGGTCTTAGTATAGCTTATCGACTTTATAGAGATTATAATTTTTTTTTTAAAAAAAATGAGTTTTTTTAAGAATTATCTATTTTTTAGTTTACTTTTATTATACTTACTTTAAATTAAGAAGTAATATAGAAGAGAGATAATTAGATATAGTACTTCTTTCTAGCTAGTAAGTATAAGTTATAATACTATTTATAAACTATTATAACTAGTTTAAGAAAAGAATAGAGATTTTAAAGAACGACTTTGCTCTAGACTTACTTCTATAATAGAATAGATACTAACCTATATTATACTAGAAGAGCTATACTTTCTTAATTCAAATAAAACCAATAGTCTAAGATATATTAACCTTCTATTTTTACGTAAGAATATCTCTATTAGAGAAATTTAGATACGTTCGCTTTCTACTACTAAGAATTCTCTTCTTTTTTATTCTCTAACTACTTATTACTTCTAACTTAAGAGAAGTATACTAAAGCTATAATCTTAAGCTAAAAAGCTAAGAGAGAATCAAGTAATTAGATATTCTAAAACTTCTTAGAATCTATTACAAAGTTAGCTATCGGAAGTCTACTCTAAGTACTAAGTATAGCCTAAGCTATTATTACTATTTATACCTAGAATATCGCTAGTAGCTACGTAACGAATAGACTTCTATTTACTATAGACTTTTAATATAATCTTTCTTCTTAAATTTAATACTCTTATCTCTAAAATTTTCGTCTCTATAACCTACTCTCTCTCTCTCTCTCTCTTAAACACTCTCTAAAGACAAGTTCTAAAAGAATAATAATAAGCTATATATTCTCCTAAAAATCATATAACCAAATTCCACTTAGAAGAAACTATAGTCTACTAAAATTCCTCGTATACCTTAATAATATATAACTTAAAAACAATATAAAATCCAAAAACAATATTCTATAAGCGTTTAAAATAATCAACTTAAACCTAATAAATGTGTATTTAATAAACTACTATTTAATAAACTACTATCTCTTCAGTTATTCTTATACCCTACGTATAGACGCGTTTAGTAGTCCGGTTTAAAACTACTCTTATTTAAGGTAGTTTTAGACTAAAATCTAGGTAGCTTCGAACTATAATGCTACTAAACTAGTTTAGGAGTGCTAAGATATTAAAATCTGAATTAAAGTAAGAAACACGTCTATAGAGTATACTTGAGAGGCCTTCTTTTTAAGGACTTTTTTAGTAGACTTTTTCGTACTAGGAGTAGTATTAGCCTTACGCTATCCTAGAGGAGGCATATTAATTAAAAAGAAGGATAAAAGAGTATAAAAGAGGCGGTGGAAGTAGTAGAAGTGATAGAAGTAGTAGGAGTAGGTAAGAGAAACTTAGCTTATATGCTTGTATTATAGGCTAACTTATGTTGAAATGATGATTTTTTTAGTAGAGGTTTTTAAATATAAGATTATAGGTAAATCATTATTTAATTTCTATATTGTTATATACTTTAGTAGAGTTTAAAGAATAAGATAAATATTTAGTCGCGTTAGAGCTGGAAATATAAGGTTAGAACCGCGTTCTACTAAATCACGTAGGGTGTAAGGATAACTGAAGAGATATAATAAACTACTGTTTAATAAACTACTTTATATAATATAAGAACTTAAATCAAATTAAATTAAATTAAACTAAAATAAAATAAAATAAAATAAAATAAAATAAAACAAAATAAATTAAATTAAGTTAAATTAAACAAAACAAAACAAAACAATACTAAGAAAAAAAACTCTTCCTTATAAGTTCTCTTTATAGTATTTTATTTATTTTTATACTAGACGACTAGACTAGACTACTAGACTACTAGAATTTCAAATAAATAAAAAATATATATATGTAATCTAATATCTCAGAGGATACGAGTAGATAGATCTCTTACACCCAAGCCTCTATCAAAACATCCCCTCCTCTCCTCTCCCGTCCTTCCCCTCAAATTCTCCACTGAAAGACGCATAGTATCGAAAAGTCTAGAGACCTAACACTCCACAATCATCCCTCTAATAATGAAGGCCCTAAAGCCTCAATGCATTCTAGCACAACCCCCCTGTAGCTCAGGCACCAGATGCTGTCCCATGGGCTCGCTCACCCCTATGGCTTCGTAGGCTCCAAGGCATCCACACCTCTTTACAGGGAGGTGAGGCGGATCAGAGTTCTTCAGGGACTTCAGGGAACACTACAGGGCATTACAGCGCACTGCCCTGTAGTCTCTCTCTATCCTGTCTGGACTGACTTACAACCAACCACATCACACAAAAACGAAGCTTTTTTTCAAATCAAATGACCATCCATTAACCTCATCTCAAGGATACCAACCACCTTCTTTACTATAAAAAAAAGGAAGACGCAAAAAGGCACCTTATCCAATGCAGCCACAAACACTGCTAATACAATAATTACAAAAACGACAAAGCGAAAGAGAAAAGCATGCGCCCCCAAATCGCCCAGTTTTTCGATCTCGATTCAACCCTTGGAATGCAATGCAGAGAATACCCAAGTCCATAATACAAACGCAAAAACGAAGAACTAGCGCTCAACCGGAATATCAGAGTACTCATCCTCATAACTCGAGGCCCGATTCGCAGGCCAAGTACCGAGGTTGCTATTCTCCTTGCTGCCATACCCGCTCCACGCAGCCTGGGTTCTAAGACGACGTTCCTTCTCAAACTCTCCCCATCGTTTCATGGTAATCTTGGAGCTATCGAATTCGCCCTCGTACTCGATGCCAGCTTTCTTGGTCTTCTCGCCCGAAGTCTTTCGAGTATCTCCCCAAGAAAAGTCGTCGAATTTCCAGAACGCGTAGGTGGGAAGAACGAAATTCCAAATTGGGAGGGAGAGTAGGTAGATGAACATCCATACGACGTATGACCAACGGTGGGCTGTGAGAACGATAAGAACAGCTGGAAGACCCAAAATCAAGCCAAGAAGGACTAATGGAATGACTTGAGGTGGTTGATGGACGATTGAAATGATGACTGTAATATATTAGTATATGACATGGCAATTTGAATCGATGATACTTACCAAGATAAAAGGTAAAGGCGATGGCAGCTGGGAGAACAAGAGTACCGATGAGTTCAATGCCCACAACAAATTGCATACTGAAGCAGAATGTTCCACAAAGATCTCGAACAAGGGCAAGTTCCATCAGGTTGTGTACCGTGCTGTTGATCCATCTACGCCTTTGAGATAAGAGAACGCCAAATTCATCTGGAACAGTGGTTTTGCAGACAGCCTGCGGGACAAAGATTTGCTTTCGCTTGGGAAAGGTTCGAAGCATGAGTGTTGACAGGTATCGGTCTTCTCCTAGTAAGAGCAGGTTCTTCTTGTGAAGTGTATCGACGACATTTTCAGAGTAGTGCTCGACAACGTCAGGATTGGCGAGGATTGGGACCCAGTAGTTTTGCCCTCCCTTTGGAGCCTTGATACGATACATGCAGAAACATCCAGGAAGACAAGTGACACCACCGAAGACGGATTCGAAAGATTTTGACAGATGATGGGAAATGAAGTACTCGAAAACTTGAATGGCAGTAACCCAGCTGTCTCTTTTGTTGGCAATTTTGGTTTCACCACAAAGGCCCATGACATCGGGATCTTTGACCATGGCGGAGATCATATGAGTCAAGCTGTCAGGGAAGACTTTTGTGTCTGCGTCAACCATCAAAACAGTCTCGTAGAAATCCGGCGAGATACCAGTGACTTTCCATAAGCCATTGAACATTTCGAATTCAAGTTCGGTCATACGCTCATCAAACATGACCTTTTGTAGGAAAGACATGAGAATGATTTGACTGTCACGCTTGCCTCTATTTCCTGGCTTGCTCTTGGAGGCTTCATCTGGTGTGCCGCATTTGACAACCATCATCATTGGGACACGTTGCTGCCTCTCCAATGGAATGGTGGAATTGGCGCCGTAATCGTAGAATCCAGAGTAGACCTTGGCCATGTTGTGCCTCTTGGAACCACTTGCGACAGCTACGTAGGAGAATGCTGGTACTTCATCAGGGAGTACTGAGAGGTCTTTCATCATGCTGAGAAGAATTTCTGGGGTGGACATTGTCTCGCCTTTGCCTTTAATAATACCATCACAGACAGCAAGGATAACTTTGTGACTGTTCGGGTAATCAGTCATCGCAATGGAATCAAGGGTGGTACGAATTCCAAGTTCACCTTCCGAATAGGCGGTCACAAGACAGATGGTATGGGCGAGAGGATATCCAAATGGTTGCCAATCAGCAGGCGGCTGAGGAACAACAGCTTCGTGGATAAACCCTGCTGGACCTGGACCGACTTCCATCTCCCCAGGGGAAAATACAGCGGATTCAGGACGGAGGAAGCTAGTACGGCTGTTGTTTGCCTGGTGGAATATCCCCTTGGGTGGTACGAGAGCAGATGTTGAGGTTTGGCTTGCCATCGTGGTAGGTTGAGGGCGTCCAACACGCGACAAACGGTTATCGGCGACATAGGGACTTGAAAATCGAGAGGTGGTAGGTAAGAAGGTGCTTCCTCTCTTGCTCATGCGGTCAGATGCAGATCCAGATCCAGCAACGGTGCTGCTTGGGTCTCCTGGAATCCTGGGTGGTGCTCGGTAGATATCATCTGACCAATCTTCGATTTGACGATTTCTCTTTTTTTTGTTGGATGATTGCGAAGTTTTGGCGGCAGCGAATTTTCTGCTGAAAAACCACTGGAATAACAATGCTAAGAAAAACTTTGAAAGAACAATGGCCAGAATGAACGCAAGAGATACATAGAGTACGACCTTGGAGGCAATGCAACCAACCGTCTCCGTATCAACAGATCCTACTTTAATGATTTGTTCAAGACATTGAGCCATCTTCTTATCCTCTCTCGAAGAGAAAGCGTGAGTAACGTCTCTTCCATGGACATCGGCATTTGAAGCAGAGTTTCGATCCGAGAGCTCGGTAAATCGAGCTGGAACAGCGACTTGGGATGTATTGAACCATTTGAGTAGATCCAAGTCAAGTACGTTTCCAGAATAGACCATCAAGTTTCGTGAGTTGTTCTTGATATCTTCCCAGTTGAAATAGACGTCACCAGCGCTCTTGAGGCTATAGAAAGAAGTACGAGCACCGCCGATTGTATGGCACGAGTAGCCCGCATAGAGGTCATTATTGACAGAAGTGTTGACTGCAGTTGAGCCATCCTGGTTGAAAGTTGTACATGGAAAATACCATGCCAGATCCCCGTCCGAGTTGGTAGGAACGTCCGAGTCGGTAGCCAATGTAATAAGACCTTTACATTTGCCGTTGACGTTTTGAAACAAAAAGCTTCCATCCTGGCCAGCATGCTTGGTGGGCAAATCATATAATACGTTGGCGTTATCCGTGATTCCTTTGGCCGCAGGATGGTGTGATTCGGAAAGATCATATGCACTTCCGTGGAAAATCATGAATCCGCCCCCAACATCGTTGACGCGAAGTCGAAGCTGTGGTGTACCGCAGACCACGGCAGTGAAACCAAAGGTAAGAAAGCCCACACAAGCCATGATGGAAAGAATAATACTAATGAGACCCATCTTTTCTCTCCATGCTCGTTGTTGCGCTCTTGCTGGTTTCCCAAAACATTTCAGTACGAAATCTGGACACCAAAAGGTGACAATTGCACAATAAACGTTCCATAGACTCGGTGGTTTGACAAAATCAGCCCGTTTTTGCCTCTCCTTCTCCTCTGCTGTCATCTTTTGTGCCCTCTGTCGAGTGAGCTTCTTGCTTTTCCGAGGACCAAGTGCGGCCTTTTCCGATGCTTCCACATCCTCGGGTCCTGCACCGCGCCCTCTTCGACTCTTCTTTTTCTGGGGAGTGACGTCGGATGCCGTTTCGTTCGAAGTTCGTAGATCTGAAGCCTCGGTCGCAGCAGTCTCTGTTTCCAGGTCCTCCAAGATGGGATCATTGCCAGTTGATGAAGGCAGAACGTCCATATTTGCAGCATGTTGTCGGTAATGATAATTTGGGTGATCTCGGTCGATTCTGTTACGCTCTGGTCGAACCAAACTCCTCTTTCTATGAATCTCATCAGCTGGCGTTTTTGTCCCAGGTCCACGCGTGAAGCCCTCGCTGGATGCGGTCGGCGTAAGAGGTGTGGGTAATGTGTCTGCGAAAGAGGATTTGGATGGCCCTCGAGCATGTCTGGAAGGAGAGGCTGGAACTACATATCCGGCTTCCTCGTCTGTGGGTCTTCGACGGGGAGTATTTCGATGCGCAGGTCTCTGCTCTCTGCCGGCGTATTCACTGCCTTTGGGTCTTTGTGGGAGCGACATGATTCTGAGGGAAGCAATAGTTAGAGAAGACTCCTGCCAAACAATGACCTTTGGCTTGGTACTTGAACCCTTACGACAGTTTCGTAGCTTGTTGAATTGCATCAACAGAGCTAGTGAATGACCCCTGTGCTAACCGAGAATATGATACTGAATGGATGTTGATACCCGATGTTGAGTGTGACAAAACGTACAATTATGATGTTTGGAGACTTGTGTTCTCGAAGGAAAAGTGATTGTTTGTCAGGCCAAAGCCTGTTGTTGAACGGACCCTGTGGTTACCGCGCAAGCGGGGATTGTCACCACGACGACCAAGAGCGACCAAGAACGAAGGAGGCGGCCGGGCTGATGCAGGAATCGGTAGGATGGTTCTGGAAATCTAGGAACCACGACAGTGGTGTTCGCAGGGAGATGCAGGAAGATGCAGGATCGGTAGTTCAGTGAAGAACTCGGTCCTGGTTAAGATTGTCGTGTCAACGGGGTTTCGGGATGAAGTTGGTGAAGAACGATGGTGGTGCTGCTGTCAAGGGATGAATGGGACGGGACGGAAGGCGAATGAAGAAGCGATTGTGATTCGAGTGCCACGGCGGTAGAAATGCCTTGAAACGAGGGATAAATGGCAGACGCGGCGAGGAAGAATATGCGAACGGAAGCAGTCGCTTCGCACGTTCTCGAAGTGAGCGAGAGTTGGGTTGAAGTTCAAGATTCAAGAAGATCTTGAAGAATTCCGACAGCAGCAGCAGCTTGCCAGTTCCTGAGGACCTCAGATATGAGGCAACAATGGCTATGCACCGCGCAAAGTGGTCTAGTCTAGATTGGGTCAAGGTCGGTGTGTCTATTTTTACCCATGCACGCCATGCTTCCATTGATTTTCTTCATCGCTGTAGTCTCTCCTTTTCCAACTACTTCACCAAAAGGGTTGAGATATATTTTGGTGAAATATACATGACACCTTTCTTTCTTCACAACACCAATACTCTTCTGATAATCTGCTAAACCAACAAGCTTGCCCTCCCATCACCACGACGACCCGACCATTTTAGTGACGGTAGTCGGTCCAAGTGCTTTACCGATTGCCGCGTCACGGTCAGGGCAGTCCCTGAGTGGTGGGTCTGCTAATTACGAGTTACTTTTTTCCCTCTCATTTCGAGGCGTACAGTAGTGTCTCACCATTTCACCAAGTGGCGTTGTGAATCAATATCCTCCTTCGAATTGATGATGATAATTATGAAAGTTGGAATGAGGGGTTCATCCATCTTTGCAAACTTCCGTTTCACCAGAGCAGATGGAGATCTGTGTGAGACGATCACGGGGATTTGAGCTTGTCTTTGAGCGGGAGGTTCAAGGTTCATGGAGTTATGGGCGATCCATACAGTAGCGTAGCCCCTGTAACTCCTTTCTCGCTTGTGACATGATTTCGACGCATCTTCATTTACAAGTTATGGGGTAGTCCCTCTGTAGTTAGAAGATGTATATCATGACGGTATGTTTCTTGGTAGAAGATTAGGAACCACGGAAACCCGACCGAGCGGATATACTTTGCGTTGAGCCTCATCGGCGCCAAAGCGAGTTCCAAATCGGTACCTATCGTATCGATGCAGTCAGCAATTGAGCCGGGTCCTACTCTTTTGGGAAGTCATACTCGTATTGTTATACCCAGGTCAGCACATACGAATACACTAACGCCTGTCTGTCGTCGTATGCGGGCTGCCAATTGAACTAAACAAGTGTGTAGCTCGCCATTACTCGTTGGAAGCGAGCCAAAATGGGTTGTGGCAGAGATTGTTTTTACGGCTTTGTGCTCAATATGGCGTTGTTCCAGCTTTTTAGGATAATTTAAAACATTCTTCTAAACATCTAGGGTAATTCAAGGTATTAACCTAGGTTCTTTAGAACAATCAAGTTCCATTGTTCTAGAGTGTTTGGCAATTGAAGTAAGAACAACGAGCTATTTACTGCCACTTTTGATGTCCACTGCGAGCTGGTACCATTTGGTACTTATCAGTCTGGAGCCAAAAAGCGAGGCTGTGAATATTGGTAGGTTCTCAGAGTTTGTCACACAAACCCCCAGCTCCATCAATGTGCAGCGCCAGTGGTCTGTCTACTCGCCATGCCGTGGAGGCTGTGTCTACCAAGAAACGAGAAAATTCGGATCTCCCAAATGCGTAACCTGTGCGTGTTGAACACGTCCGAGTGTAACCTGGAACTTGTAGATCAGGTGTAGATCGCAGTGTTTATATGAGATCAAATGTTTCTCAGGTTCCCTCAACTGTTTATAGCTTCAGAGAAGAAGTATACGATTTTTCATAGGGTCTACAATAGAAGAGAACTGAGAAGCTTGAGTCTTCCCCCAGTACCAATTATTTATATAATATTCCAATCTCAAGAAGTCCAAGAGAGCCCAATGCGCCCGCCAGCCGGCTCCCGGGCTCGGATGATGCGGAGAACCTTGTGTAAGAAACTTCCGGCAGGTTTCAAAGTTGTGGCCGCTAGATTAGTTTGAAGTAAATACAACTCGGTTGCTTGGTACTACTTTCGTGTTAACTGTTGACAGAATCCAAGTCGCTAACAGATTAGATTGACCTCCTTTCTCTGCTGCCCAGGGCAACAACAGCGGGACGAGGCACAGAATACGCAGAGAAGCTTGCTCGAAGGTTGTCAGTTGACCACGGCATATTGTACGGCGGAGATACTCGCATCGTTTGGGGTCCAGTGTAAAAGGTAGACCCAATCTTGCTGCAGGGCCGCAGTAGAGTAGGACCCTTCATTCCCGCTTCAGAGCTGTTGCATCACTAGTTACTACCTAGCATAGCGAACAATAGCTGCTGCATTCCCCCTTCGTCAACACGCCTTCAGGCTAGAAGACGCAATTGGCTCTCATTGCGCACCCCGCTATCACCATAATTGCTCACTGCATCTCAACCGCGGCGTAGGAGTACCGTACCGTATCGTACCGTATCGTACCGTACCTAGCGGAGCTTGCCCCGTTTTTACTCCTACAGGCTTCAACTTGACTGACAGGACAGGGTCCACCACCTACACGCAGCATAGCAGCATAGCAGCATAGCAGCATAGCGTAGGTAGCTGGAGGTAGATCGCTAATTGTCAGGTGAAACCAGCCCACCATTCAATTCATCATACAGCGTCCATCTTCCACCACTTTGCATTGGGATGTTCGGAGAGGTTACCCTGCCATACCTATATTCCCCTCCTCGGTTCGGTCCAGTTCTACAACCTCTTCCCCTTCGCTCTCACCATTGAAGCTTCTACTTAAGCTGATCACCTACCTGTCTGCCTAACAAACTCGCGCTTTGAATCTTGTCCTGTGCAGCCCGGCTTCCACCCACTGCGGCTGATTTTCCCAGTACGTGTACTGGTAAGACACTTCTCAAGAGTCAAAACCTCAACCTTCTTCCTCGCCGTACAATCCTTTTCCTGATGCTTGCTAATACCAGCTGTCACTGCTAGTTCTCGAAGAATTCCTTTCCTACAACTTTCCCTCCCACGTTCGTTTACTCTCCAGGCAAAAGTCGGCGTTTCCTCCCCAAGGGACCCCCCTCCGCTCTCCTCCGGCACTCACTCCAATCACATTCACAATTGTCTGTTCGTCTGAAGTCTTGGGATATTATTGGGGGCACGGGCAAACGTTCAAATTATAAGTGAGGAGGCGGAAAGCCTTGCAGCGGATTGTCAAAAATCTTACTGCGACAAGGCAACAAGGCAACATGGCAACTCCAACCTCACCTTTGGGTTCACCAACCCGCAAGGCTATCCCCCCCAGTCTACCTTCGAACCTCGAGGCCAACGGTGATTCTAAAGAGAATATGGGGGGGAGTGCTCCACCTTCGGCCGGAGAATCCGCAGGACGAATAGTCGGCGCACCAATGTCCCCGGTAAGCGTCAACTTCCAGCGTGAAGATTGGGCACCTGCGCCATCGAGTGCAAAGATCGAGGCTATAGAAGGGGGACATGAGCGACAGCTTTCCGAGGGATCTGATGGTTATATGGGACAACAATCCGAACCTGCACCAGCTCAAATGCCAGCAGTTCAAGACCTTCCATACCGACCGAATTACAGCAGAACTCCAACAGATCCGGCTCAACAACCACGCCCTGCTGTGGCATCATCTGCGAATAGTTCAGGGTCAATGTCGCCTTCCAGCGGACCGTCCCCGAAACGTTCTCTCTCGGATCGAATAGATGAGAATGGGGCTCCCGTAGCAAGTCCACCTGTTCCTCGATTCCAGTACCACCATCAGTCACACGCTTCGGAAGGGGGCAACTTTCGTATTCGGGCTGGAAATCAGACTCCTGGGTCTCCGCCAGATAATCAGGTAGACGTAGGAGCATCAATAGGCCGACATCTAACTCCCACGCTGCAAGGAGCCAGGAGAACACCAAGCAACCGACCAGTATCTGCATACTCCGAAATGGGGGGCAGTAGAGGACGTTCTGTTTCTCCATACATAACTCCGAATTCACCAGCTTGGAGTGGACGTACACCTTCAGCTAACTCACATCGCTCCCACGATAGACCTCTCTCATATGTTGACCTAGCAAATATCTCTTATCCACAAGCTCCACCAGCTCCTATATCTCTGGATAATTCTCAGTTGAGATCCGCTGTGGGTGCCAATGCTTCGCTACTTACCATGCAAAAGACTCTGGAAATGTATCGCCAAAATGTGAAGAAGCTGAATGACGCCGAAACACAATATGCCTTTGCGATCTTTCTCATCCAAGCAGCACAAGAAGCAGGGCTTGGGCAGGACGGTGGCGCTGCACCTCAGAAGGTTACCCGAAAATCTGGAGCAAGGGATCTGGACGGTAATGCAGCTGAAAACCCCCAGTCCTCGCCAGTGGAATTATTGAGTGAAGCCAAGCACATCTTACAAAAGCTCGCAGATCGAAGTTATCCCTTTGCACAGTATTATCTTGCAGACGGATACTCTTCCGGGCTTTTCAGCAAAGGCAAGGAAGATCACGGGCAAGCTTTCCCCTTGTTCATTGCTGCCAGTAAACATGGCCATGCCGAGTCGGGTTATCGTGCTGCATTGTGTTACGAATATGGGTGGGGATGTAGAAAAGACGTCGCAAAGGCTGTTCAATACTACAGACAATCCGCATCAAAAAACCATCCAGGAGCAATGACTAGACTTGGAAGAGCTTGTCTTTCAGGGGACCTTGGTCTCAACAAATACAGAGAGGGCTTGAAATGGCTCAAACGAGCGACGGAATCGGCGGATATGCAGTACAATGCTGCTCCGTATCATCTCGGCCTTCTTTACGTGACGGGTGATGGGAACGACATCTTCCAGGACGAAACATATGCTGCGCAGCTTTTCACACAAGCATCGGATCTGGGTCATGTTGAGTCTGCCTATATCATGGGTGATGCCTATGAGCATGGCAAGCTAGCTTGTCCCAGAGATCCAGCTTTGAGCGTGCATTTCTACACTTGTGCTGCCCAACGAGGTCACCCAGCCGCCATGATGGCATTGTGTGCTTGGTATATGGTTGGCGCGGAGCCAGTACTTGAGAAGGATGAGAACGAGGCATACGAATGGGCGCGTCAAGCAGCTCAGTGTGGCAAGTCCTCCAAGCCTAAACCCTGCCCTTTTATCTTTACTAACAGATCATTAACAGGTCTCACCAAAGCCGAGTACGCAGTTGGATATTTCACCGAGATGGGAATCGGATGTCGACGAGACCCACTCGAAGCCAACGTCTGGTATGTGAAAGCATCGGAAAGTGGTGATGAGCGTGCCAAACATAGGCTAGCTGCCATTCGAGCGGCGGCTAGTGGGGGGACACCGATGGATGTTGCGAGTCCGAAGAGTGGGAAGATGAAGAAGACTCCTACTGGGAATGAGAAGGATTGCATTGTCATGTAATTTTGCCTGTCATGTTCAATTTCTGTTCAGTATCATGAAGAAAAAAATACGGATGATTCGAGGCCCTCTCCTCTTTTCTCTCGGAAGAAAATACCAAATCTATGCCATGGGAAATGGGGTAATAGGGTGCATGGGGGGGTTGAAAAGGGAAGACAAGGAAGGGGGTTGAGAGCGCGAGACAGGAAATCGGAAGACGGATTGATGTTTTCAATGTATATATGAATCTTTGGATGGGTGTGTGTGTGTGTGTTTGTTGACTTGGGTCTGGGCTAAGGGGTTTGGGGAGATGAACTTAATATGTGGGATCTTCTTTTTTGTTTTGCATGGGCTGGATGGCATGGCAAAGGAAAGGAGATGAATGGGAGAAAGATATTTTGACGTTCTCTCTCTGTTTTCCTTTTTGCTTTCTCTCTCTCTCTCTCTCTCTCTCTCTCTCTCTCTCTCTCTCTCTCTCTCTCTCTCTCTCTCTCGTCTCTCTCTCTCTCGTCTCTCTCTCTCTCGTCTCTTGGCGCAAGCACTTGTGGTTCTCGATGCATCTGATGCATTTCCTTGGAGCGGTCATTTTTTCCCCTAAATTTTCCATCTCTAAGCTTAGTTGGTGAAAGGTGGTGGGAGAGTATGAGAGTATGAGAGTATAAGAGTTAATTATTAAAGCTCTAGGATAAGAGGTGCGCGTGTTTACTATGTAAATGGGAGTGAAAAATTTACCATTAAATTTAATAATGATATCTATCATCTTTCCCTCCCCTACTATTTCTACTGGTGCCCTTGGCGTGTTGTTTTGCGAGGTGGTGGGAGATGGGAGATGGGAGATGGATTCATACATGGTTCATGCGAGGACCTTGGAGGATAGGCGAGTGAAGTAGGAGGTAGGAGGTAGGAGGTAGGGGGTAGGAGGTAGGAGGTAGGAGGTAGGAGGTAGGAGGTAGGAGGTAGGAGGTAGGAGGTTGTATAGGCGAGTGAAGACTTGAGTGTTTGAAATGAAATTTTTGTTGAGAGGCGGAATACTTAGAGGTGGGGTTGCTACTTGGATGTATTCGTCGTGTTTTTCGTCCTTTGTGTCTACGACCTACCTGAGAAAGGTCAATTTGATATCCTCCCGCTTTTCTCGCCTGTGGTTTTAATTGCTGTGGTTTTAATTGATTGAAGGGAGTGGGGGGTAGGGGACTCCTTGAGCTGTTTTGATAGATTAACGGGTTACTCTGGATTTTATTTTTGTCTTAAGAGGGAAAAATTAGGAGATTTCAGGGGGTTGGTTTAGATTTTTTGAATGTATGATGGTTGGGCGCTATAAGTAGAGTACTAACAAGGCTTTTTTTTTTAATTAAAAAAAAAGTGTTAGTTGCTTTAATGTAGTTGACTTTTTTATTTTTTTGTTGTTTTTGTTATAGTTACTTTAATTGTTATTTGGGAGGGAAATTCATGATGATTCTGGGTTTTGTTCTGTGCGCTTGGTTTACCTTGCTTAGCTGTGATGATATGGAAGTGTGTGAGAGGGTATTGTAGTAGTTGTATTTAGTTGGATCGAGAGTGTTGGGTTGAAGATAAGTAGAAGTGGGGGTGGTCATTTGTATGCACTCTCACGGGGGAATTTCTTTTCTGTGAATACCGCTGTGAAATAGTGAATGTGATATGCGAGGATAGTAGTAAGAGCAGGCTTAGAGAAGGAACCCTTCGCTTTTTCCTCGACCTTATTGGAGGGAGGGTGGGAGGTATTGGAACAGGTGGTCTGGTATTATTCTAAGTTTACTGCTAATGGATATCTTTTGCGTTGGTATTAAAAGTCGGCCGGCGGAAAGTCAGGAGTGTAGGAATATCTGTCCGGGACTATGGCGTAAGAGGTGTGGAATGCGTTTGCGGCCCTAAGGTTAGAGAATGGAAATTCCAGGTGGGCATGTTGATTCTCTTTTGAGGTAAGCTTAAAGCTTAACTATGCTCACTACTAGCAAAGCTTTATTTTCACCCGTCTTTGCAATGGTGTTGAGTTCGATGGTAGCTGGGAGTTTGTTAGTAAAAGAAGCTAGTGGAAACTCTAGGGTTACAGTTAATTGAGGATTTCTCTTTTGTTAGCTCTGGTATCTATGCTTTATTCAACAATTGAGTAAATGACTACTTACGTTGCTAGTGAGTCTAGTAAGTGAAGCTGTTAGATTACATTGTTCAAGAGAATTAGATTACTCAAACTACTTCATTAAAGTCTTGAATAGTTTAAAAGTATAAAGTAGTATATACTCATTTATACAATCTTTATTTACTTTCAATATCCTAGACACTTTAGAACACTCATGTCATTTTAAGGAGGTTAATTATACCGAATTTAGTATATGTCTAGAAAGAATTGGTTAAATATATAATTGGTGAATAAAGCATACCCGCTCTAAATTTCACTACGAAGCTCATTTTCTTCCTTGCCTCATAGATAGTTTTCACCACTCTCTTCAACTACCCATAAGCTGAATCAACCCCCACACACTTCAATGCCCATTTAGTTTTGAAACCTCGGGATTCGTATTTTGATCACTTCCTCACGCCATTGAGAAACCTTGGGCAGTTCTGTAGGTGGAGACACCAGCCACGCGTAAGCATGTATGTGTTCTAGAAATATAGGGCAAACCTCCTTATTTTTTGAATAACACCCTGGTACTCGATAAATTAGAAGTTTTGTTGAACATTGAATCCAGACACCCACACTCGACCCACTCCCCTGATTTAACCGAGCGACAGCGCAATGGGTAGGGGAGCGCTGAGAAACTTTTGGCAGCATTGTTGACTTTGCAACAATTAGCTTTCGTAAGGTAGCACGGCAGACAGAGATTTGAGAGTCGCGTAAGACATTATTCTTCCTCTCTAATAATTAGGTCACCCACTCGGTGATTCACAACTTAAAGATTCAACAACAAGAGCAAAAAGAAAGAGAAAAAAAGAAAAAAATAGACAAGAGGAGTCTGACTGTCTGAGCTTCTGGCCCAGCTCTTAAAACTTACCAAACACTCAATTCAACTCAACCTTACTATTGCAATTCATCTCAGTGCAGCCACCTATAAAGAAATCAACAACAAGCCCTCCATTCGACAGTAAAATCCGCGTCTAACTCTCCACCTCACTCTCCCTCCTTCGTTTTCATGCTCCACCTCTACACTTCTCTCCCAATGTAAAACTTCGAACCCGCTGGTCTACAAATCTCTTATTATCGACTATTGATATTGTGAGAAAAATCCTCGAAGTCAGTCCCATTTTGGAGGATTCGTTGTAGCTCATTTGACCAACCCTCAAAAGCCATTCTTTCTTCACGGTATCCTTCCACACCACAATGGGCAGTTAGTATCTTGTCTCCGAAGAGGCATCCGATGACCATAGACACCACACAGCTCTACCCTCCACATCGCTATCATTATTGTCACTTACGACCCTTGAGGGTTCTCATGGATTCCTAGGACATTGTAGAAGAATACTTGAGAGAGGTGAAACATTTACTTTAAAATTTACCCAACAAAATCTTTCTCTTTGTAATTTCAAACCTCTCTATGAACAGCCTTGAATTGCCACTATATAGGCCGGTTCTTCAAATACAAAGAAATGTAGTGACAGTGTGTCTAACAAAAGGAAAAAGTACACCACGCAATCCTCATAACGATACTACCGAATCATTACAAGCCCACTTATGGCACTTCTGGATGCCGCCCATTACATCCATCCCAGGTGCACATATAACTCGACATGTTATCGTTCTCATCTCCAGTCAACTCTCCATCCTCCCTATTAGTCGCAGAAAACATATGTCCCACACATCCTGGCTCTCGGTAAAATGAACAACAAGTGTTGGCCACATCATAAGCAGTGACGGCATTGTCGAATCCACCTGGCATCTCGTAACATTTTGTATTCTCCAGTCTATCTTCGTGGTAAAAGTTGTCTTCGTAACCCATTCTATAAGCAGGAGCTACAGGGTCATCAACACCACCTCCATCCTCGTCCTTCCAAAAATGAACGTATGCATGGTTGTATTGAATGGGGAATCCACCCTTGGGAATCTCTTCGCCGACTCGGAAATTGCTGGCTTCGATCCAGAAGGGCAGCGCACCTAGGCAATCCATCAAATTTGGGTTATCTTTGATCTTCTTGATGGAATTTCCCGCTTTCGCGCCTATTCGGCCGGGTCTGAGAGAGAATTTAGCAGTTTGGGCAGCCATTTTTGCTGCGATGTCTGCGCCAGCTCGAGTGAAAGATTTGGCTGCCGACTGGCCACCACTGCGGAAGAGGCTCTTGAAGAGATTGATGAGAACAACAGGATTGAAGCCGGCTGTTAATATTTCCCCGCTACCAACCGCCACTCCACTTGTCTGTTCCTCTGGTTTTCGACCCTTTTCGATATTAGAGTTTGTGAACTCGTCTGTCATTCAATGTTAGTTTATGTTTTGGTGTCGGATATGGCAATATGACTTACCACCTGAGATACTTTTCCAGCCAGGCGGCCAGAGATCGACGAGAGCATCTTCAATGTCGTCCACTCCCGGAATCTCGTCCTCGGGAAGAAATTCAGAGGTAGCGAGAAGTGTCATACAGAACCTCCCACGTTTATCCGTCTTCTCCTTGAAATCCTTGTCGTCTTTTTTTTTCTGTTCGTCTTGCTTCTTTTTCTCTTCCTCTTCTGCAGCTTTTTTCTTTTTCTCCTCTTCTTCCTTCTTCTTGTTCTCTTCCTCGGCTTTCTTTTTATCCTCTTCAGATTGCTTCCTTTCTTCCGCGGATTTCTTTTCTTGGGCGGTCTTGCGTGTATCGACACAATCGACAATTGCTACAGCATCACCATCACTGGTGACTTGTGCCCATTGCGATGCATCGCACTTTTTGTCATTGGCGGGTTCCTTGACACAGTTTGAAGGGCCTCTTCCGGAAGGCTTGTATATTGGCTTACTAGCCACTTCATCGTCCCTACAGTCTGGTTCGTCCATACAAACGGGTTTAGGTGTGTCTTTTGTTTGGCCGCCTTCTGCGGGGTCCAAGATTTTGCCATCGGGGCATTGGCCTTTTGATTCCGGGCTGGGTTTGTCCACACAATCATTCCCATCTTTGGAAGCTTTTTTGCCCTCAGGACAGGATTTCGTGGTTGCTGTGGGTTTTGCCGAGGTTGTCCTTGCACATGCTTTTTCTGTTTCTTTGGGCTTTGCGCCAGCTTGTCGTGCAAGCGCTTTTGCGGGTCCTTTATTGAAGTCCTTGTGCGACTGTATGAGAGCTTCTTCGACAGCTTTGAGCTGGCTAGGAAGCATTCCGCCCTGTGCTATGAGATCTCTGAACTCGAAAATTGGGGCTGAAATCGTTGGGGAGTTGTATAAAGTTTCCATTCTGTCGCCTAGACCACCGATTTGACCATCGATGGTTTTGTCTGATTCTTTCATCCAGTCAAAGTTGAAGTATTCCAGCCCATTCATCCACCTTTCGATCTTGAGGTTTGTGTTCTTAGGAGGAGTCGCTAGATCGTTCTTCCACTTTATTTCCGCAGAGTCAAATCCGGCGACTGAAAATGTAGGATCTTTCTTGTCCGTTCCATCGCCTTTGTATTCCGCCAAACTTTTGACCAAGTTATATAATGAGTAGGTACATCGGTCGGTAGCAAGGACTTTCTTCATGTCCGCCTCGACAAACTTGTCGTACATCGTAGCAAAATCCGTTCGAGGCATGATGGGACTGGTATGCTTTATACCGTCAACAGGTTTGACTTGAGCGGTTGCTTTTGCGTAGGTGACGACAAGAGACAAGAAACCCAACGAGTCGGGTGAGAGATTTGCCCAGGGATTCTTTTTGAAACTATTGTCGACATGTTTTGCTTCGACTAGGTGCATGTTCCGGACACGGTTCGCAAATTCGGGTATCAAGGGATTTTTGACGGAAGACTTTGCCTTTTCAAACAATGATTGGATTCCAGCGAGTGACATTGGTGCGGTAATCTGCATACCGAGGGGGAGGACTTGGAGGTTTGCGTCGTTGAATGTTTCCGGTTTTACAACCTTCCACGCTCCATACGCAGTGAAACCCGGGATGCTGACGGCACTTTCGTGTTGTACAGATGGAGACCATACACGCTTTAATAAGTGAAGATTAGTACCAAGTAAAGTCGGTTGAAACCAAGTTCAATGAAACTTACTAAGAAATCCACAATCTCTGTGCCTATTTGCTCTGCTCTCCCAGTGCCAACCTTCACCTTAAGACCGTTGGCGATGAATTCTGGAACGATTCTAGTGATGCCATTTGTATCTTCTGACCCGTGGCTAAGTGGAGGAATTAGTCATTACTGTCTAAGGTGCTGGGAAGATTTTGCAACGGAACACAACCATGATAGAAGCAATGATGGAAAGCTGGATGTTACTTACTGCTCTGCAGTCATTCCCCAGTCCGCTTTGTTGTTGAGAGCCGCAGAATTGTCCTGAATTGTGACTACAGTCCCTTTTATGTCGTCTATCATTTTAGAAGTGACCTCCGGTATGCCCAAACCATGTGCAGTATTAAGCATTTCCAAGTTTCGCCATTCTAGTTCGATGCCCAATCCAGCCGTATTCTCCGCCCGTTCGACGATGTAGTGGGACGGTGCCGCGATGGCAGTACTCGATAGTAACAAGTAACACAACAAACGTGAGAGAAATCTCGAAGCCATTTTGACAGATAAAAGATAAAAGAAAAATACCGAAGAAATGCTGAGTGGTAGGTAGAATTCGAGATGTACTGAAAATGATGCAGAATTGAAGTGCAGAACAAGTTACTTATAAGATTTACATTTCAAAACCGATGGTGCAATTATTTTAAGATTTCCTCACCAAATTAACATATCTGACAATTGGGATCATTCCAATAGCTACTTTGACGCCAGAACAAATCGTAAAGATCATTTTGCTTTCTGCGCCTCTAATTCAGAGGATCCATGGGCTTTCGGTACTGCTTCACAGCCCCGAATCTCCATATTTAGGGCTAGAAACTCAACGGGCAGCTGGTAAGGAAGATACGCTACAAGAATAGTGGGCTCCTCAGTTAATCCATTGCTGCTATTCAATCGCAGTCGTAGATTCGTATGGGATCTAGATTGAAGGATGTGAAAATAAGTAAGCTTACTTTGAACGATGAACCCCGCCCGCATGGCCAAGAATCACGAGGCGGAGTATCTAGATACCTTTCTTTACGCTTGGCTTGGAACTTTATTAAGCTAGCTGGGTTGATTTCTGATTGGCCATATCGCAACACAAAACCAATCCGTTTATTTAGGGGTAAAAATAATAAGGTTATAATGCCTAATTTGTCTTGGAATTTTGATCCTCAAAAGAACTGCTCGGAAGACGATTATGCTGAGAGCGTAGTGGTGTCTGTTTAGTCAAAAGGGGCCATTTTCAAGTCACGTCCTTGGCTAACTACACTTTACTATTTTGGTGTTTTTGTGCGATGTCTTGCAATTGAGAGACAAGTGGAAGACAACTTGAAAAGAGAGAACAATAGAAAACAGCTTGAATTAACATGAAAGTTTTGCCACATCTTGGGGGTAGATCATATATCATGATTGAAAAAGTTGTATCCCTGAACATATAATGTTTTTATCAGTCTTATGCTGTAATGTGAGCGAGGCAGCTACCAAACAAGAAACCCTTTCTAACCAAAAATTTCTGTCTTCCGGCCCCATTCCCTTACCATTGTAGAGTTTTTCCTTGCTCTAGGTTCAGGTTCTTGACAGCAGAGCCTTGACCCTTCCTTTCGATGGAAAAAACGAGTCTTCGTGCATGGCATACTCGGTAAAAGGAGAATAAAGTATGCTTAAACCTTCCATCTCATGCGCTGTCCACTGTCTAGTCCATTCTTAATTGGTTCCTCGCAGCCAAATCTTCCTCCGCACTATTGTTTTTCTCTCCAGTCGTCGAACTTCTTGTTTCACCAAGTTGACTTCATTCCCAACAAGTCTTGCATAATCTTTCTCCTCCCACAAGTTTGAGGTCGCCACCGAAAAAGACTGGTTCTCCTTAATTCCTTGCTCGTGAGTTGGCGTGGCACTTGGTTTCGAATTCGACCTCGAATTCGATCTTGACGTGTAGTATTTTTTTGTATCTTTCTGATATTGCTGTTGAGTTGTATGGTGAGTGAGTTCATGCTTGGATTTTAGGGCGTCCTGAAAGTACAAAAGTCCAAGAGCTATAGCTAACTGTAAATTATCTTGTACTATCTACTTACTCTCTTGCTCCTTATCCTATTCTTTTATATACTATATATACTAAGAGAGTATAGGTGAGAATATAGGTAAGAGTGTAGGAGAGAGTGAGTAAGAGAGTAAGAGAGTAAGTAAATATTTTAAGAGAAAGTTTTTCCTAGTATAGGTAAGAGAAGTTTAGCTAAAGTAGTAAACAATCCTCTCTCTCTCTCTCTTCCCCTCTTCCTCTCACTCTCTCTCTCCCTCTCTCTCTTATTTTTATAGAAATAATAGAAAGAATATAATACAAGAGTTAGGTAATAGGTAGTAAAGATACGATAGCGAGGGGGCGATGTCACTACTATATACGTAATACTTATTTTCCCTCCCTATTCTTTAATTAGCTAGTTACTATAATTAAGACTATCTAGTCTTAATATAGAGAAGAGGGGGGGAGAGGGGAGAAAGAGGGAGAGGGAATTTAATTATTCTCATTTTTACTTATAGAAAGTAACATTTTGCGATTTATGATTTAAAATTTGCAATTACGTCGTTTTTGGACTTTTGTAGCTTTAGGATACTGTATTTCAGGATGCCGTAGAATTTGAGACGTCTAGGTTGTTCACTTAGCAGTATAGACACGAGTCAAGATTTCATTCTGTTTTTAGATAGGTTGTCATTTTCACTTCATGGTACTATGGTTGATAGTAACTAACCACTTCAAGCTGCTTCTTGAGAGCCGGACTAGTTTAGGTAACACGTAGAATGGTAACCGTGTAGTACTTTCTATGAATGTTTACTTTAGAGATGATTTCAGTACATCATTGTCTAGTACACGCATACCAAGTCTGTATCTTCTTAAATATTGAAAAATTGCCTGTAGTTATTTGGTCTGTCTCTTTACTTAACTTCTCTAACTGTTTGATGTTTTCAATTTCAGCTGTGGGTTTTTCAGCTTGGTGAGATGGGAGTTTTGGAGTCGTTTGTTATTTGATGAGCTGAGAGAGAGCAAGGCATAAAGTATAATGAGAGTGTGATAGATCATTCATAATTCTTTTCCATGATACAAGCAGTCTTAACCCCAAGACTCATTACCATCTATCCAACCCTGAACGAACAAACCACGAAAAGAAAGTTCTCCCTATTTATCTCAGGAACTCTTCTTGCCCTCTGAACAGGCTACATTTACTGTGGCGGAAACCTTCTCAAATTAAGCCTATTCCTAGTGATCGTCCCCTCCTCCTCCTCATTCCTAGAAAGGAAAACACAGACAACGATTGACAAGCAAGCAGATGAGGATGCCTACTATCCAGCCATGGAGTGTTGAATTGTCTGTTTTGGTCTTGGGACGTTGAGGCAATCGTCGTTCTTCGCGTAGACAAGAATCGCGGGTGTTTTCAGAGGTCTCTGTTATATCTTAGTGTGCTTCCGAAGCCATACAAGTCTCTTTTTGGCCCCCAAAATACTACTGGCTTACTCGTAGCTTACTCGCCACCTACTGGCAGTTTACTGGCGGCTTACCGGTGGCTCACACGTGACTACTTTTTGGCCCTCAAAATACTGTTTAGCTTACTCGACCTCTGCTAGCTCACTCAACCTTGGCCAGCTTACCCACAACTTGATTTTCAGCACCAAAAATATTTCGTTAGATACGCGGTCGTCAAGGACCTCCCTGTAAGCTAGCTCCCATATTCTCTCTTATAGGTGCGATCGCCCCTATGGCTTCAGGGCTCCGACGCCTTTTTACAAGGAGTTGCGAATCAGGTCCTTCAGGGCAGCGTTTTCTCCATGCTTTTGACCGCCTCCTCGTTACCCCCAATGCAATTTTGAAATAAGACCAATCCCCCAAACTTCTAGCTGAACTTACGACAGATAAAACAATGGTTCACCGAGCGTACTTTCCGTAAATAAACCGACCATTTCGCACAATTTGAAATAATTACCCAACTCTTTTGGGACAATCAAAGTGACTGTTCTAGACACCTGAGACAATTGAAAATATTGTTCAAGATGTTTAGAACAATGGAGAAGAATTAGCCCAGACTTCAAGGACAATTGAACAAATGCTGCGCCAGAGGGGGAAGGAGCGTCTCAATGTTATTTCCAAAGTTCCAAAGCAAGCTACACAAAACCACAATGCAGAGGAAAAAAGAATTTTTTAATTTCATTTTAGTATAAACCAAATGAACCTAGTCAACGAGTTGCATGAAAACGCCCTCGAGACACCATCACCAACTTATACACAATCACTCTAAAGCCGAAAGAAAATCAAAAAACATTTCAACCATCTACAATGGCTTTCCACCAATGAAATCAGACCATCTGCGGACCTCTCCTGGAATACCCTCTTGTCGTGGCAACTTCTCGTTCATGCATTGGGCAAAGAGCTCAGCAGTCTTTGGCTCCATGAAAAGTGGCACACCAAAGTCAACAGCATTTCGGCGCATAACATAGTCGACATCAAGAACCGTCTTTCCACGGGCCTGGGCCAAGTTGAAACATCCTCGGATATCGTACTTTTGGAATACCTCTCTCAAAGCACGCTTATCCTCAGTTGGGAACTCGATAACCTCAACCTTGACGTTGTTCTCGGCAGTCGACTCGAGGAACTCCTTCACCTCTTGCTCAGCGGCGTAAAACTTGTAACCGAGAGGTGACAAGTAGTTGACAATCTTGGTGAGGGAGTCCTTGGTGACATCTCCACCGAACAAAAGACCCTCTCCAGGCTCTGGCATACGGAAGTTCATGGTTGATTGCAAAGATGCCCAGTAAGCCTCAACGAGGTTCTTACCGAAGCAAGCAATTTCACCAGTGCTAGACATTTCAACGCCCAAGAAAGGATCGGCACCAGCGAGACGAGTCCAGGAGAATTGTGGAACCTTGGTAGCGAGGTAATCACGCTTGATGGCCATGAGATCAGTTGGCTCAGGGACGCCCTTACCGACAAGAGCCTTGGTGGCAACATCGATGAAGTTAACACCGAGAACCTTGCTGACGAATGGGAACGAACGGGAAGCACGCAGGTTACACTCAATGACCTTCAAGGCAGGGAGGCCACCTTCTGGGTCATCAGCCTTAATAATTTGCATGTTGAAAGGTCCAGTGATGCTCCATGCTTTGGCGACCTTGACGGCAATTTCCTTGACACGGTCCATGGTGGTTTGATCGAGAGAAGCGGGAGGAAGAACAAGAGTAGCGTCACCGGAGTGAACACCTGCTTGCTCAACGTGCTCACTGACAGCGTGAACGATGAGTTTGCCATTGGAACCGACAGCGTCGACATCAATCTCTTGAGCACCCTCAATAAACTTGGTGATGACGACTGGGTGATCTGGGGAAACATTGCTGGCAGCCTCAAGCTTGTCTTTGAGCTCGTCCTTGCTTCGGATGACAGTCATGGCGGCACCGGAGAGAACGTAGGATGGACGGACGAGGACGGGATAGCTGACCTCATCGGCAAAAGCTTCAGCATCAGCGACAGAAGTGAGTTCCTTCCAAGCTGGCTGATCAACATTGATGCTGTCGAGAATCGCAGAAAACTTTTGTCTATCTTCTGCTTTGTCGATATCTTTGGGGTCAGTGCCGAGGATCTTTGCACCGCCGGTTTCTTGAAGGCGGAGGGCGATATTTTGTGGAAGTTGACCTCCGACAGAGACAACGACGCCAGTAGCGGCCTCAAGTTCATATATATCCATGACACGCTCGTAACTCAACTCTTCGAAGTACAGCTTATCGGCGGTATCGAAATCAGTACTGTAAGAAGTTAGTTTTCGGGTTTCCAAAGAGAATAGACTGCACAAACCTATAGGTCTCCGGGTTATACTTGACCAAGAAAGAACAGTAGTCAGCAAAGGCTCAAAGGGATTGATAATAAAACTTACGTTGATCATAACGGTCTTCTTGCCCATATCCTTCAAGGCGAGCGTGGCGCTCACGGCACACCAATCGAATTCGACAGAGCTACCAATTCTGTAGACACCACTGCCGAGAATGATAGTTCCATGGTCGTCGAAAGTCACATCGTGAGTTGTGGCATTGTAGGTTGTGTACACTACAACAAATTAGTATATATTTTCTCAATGAAAAATAGCCGAGTGAAGCCGGTAGTAGCCGAAGCGATGAAATTCCTTCGAAAATTGAGCCATATTGAAAAATGTCCGAAACATCTGGGACAATTTTGAATATTCTCCTAAAGGTTTAGGAGAATGAGAAGTCCGAGTTCTTAATTCTCCCAAACATTTTCGAACAATTGATGATCTCAGAAGGAACGAGCGAAGCGGTGTGTTTCCCCATATCTCCAACAACTGGGAGGAAAGAAGAATAAAGGCACTTACAGTAGTTCGTGTTTGCAGGAAACTCAGCGGCAAGAGTATCGATTCTCTTAACGAAAGGAGTAACGCCAAAGTTCTTTCGGCGAGCTCGGACTTCATCCTCGGTGCTTCCAACTGCCTGGGCAATTTGTTTATCAGAGAAACCCATCTTCTTGGCCTTCATGACAAGCTCTTTCTTCAAGCCGAAGAGACTTCCAACATCCTCGAGTTGGCGTGTGCAATCGACGATATTTTGGAGCTTGTACAAGAACCATTTGTCAATCTTGGTCAGATCATGGACTCTGTCAACTGAGTAGTTTTCGTGAAGCATGGCCTGTCCAACAGCAAGCCATCGACGATCAGTTGGGTGGGAGAGCTCATAATCGAGGTCTTCAAAATGTTCACCTTGGAATCCGATAAATCGGGGGTCGACCTGTCGAATAGCCTTTTGGATAGATTCCTCGAAGGTTCGGCCGATAGCCATGACCTCACCAACAGACTTCATGGCACTTCCGATGTCACGCTTGACGTGCTGGAACTTGGCCAAATCCCATCGGGGGATCTTGGTAACAACATAGTCCAAAGAAGGCTCGAAGTTAGCAGTGGTGGTCTTGGTAACTGCGTTTGGTAGTTCAGGGAGAGTGTGTCCGAGACCAATTTTTGCAGCTGTGTAAGCAAGAGGATACCCAGTAGCCTTGGAGGCGAGAGCAGATGAACGAGAAAGACGGGCGTTGACTTCGATAACACGGTAATCGAGTCCATCGGGTTGTAAGGCGTATTGGACATTACACTCTCCGACCACACCTAAATGTCTGACAATCTTGATGGCAGCTGAACGAAGCATGTGGTATTCCTCGTCACTGAGAGTTTGACTGGGCGCGACCACAATGGAGTCACCGGTGTGAATTCCGAGAGGATCGAAGTTCTCCATGTTGCAAACTGTGATGCAGTTGTTGCTGGCGTCACGAACCACCTCATACTCGACTTCCTTCCATCCCTTGAGAGATTTTTCGACCAAAATTTGAGGGGACAAGGTAAGAGATCTTGCAGACATATTACGGAGCTCTTCCTCATTGTTTGCAAAACCCGAACCAAGACCCCCAAGAGCATAGGCAGCTCGGACAATAATTGGATAACCGATTTCCTTGGCAGCCTCCAGAGCTTCATCAACGGTGCCAACAGCAATCGATTGGGCGACTGGGATGTTGATTTCACCAAGAGCCTTAGCAAAGAGATCTCTGTCTTCACTGGTCTCGAGAGTCTTAATGCTGGTACCCAAGACCTTTACGCCATATCTTTCGAAAATGCCCATTCTCTCCATTTGCACACCCAAGTTGAGGGCAGTCTGGCCACCGAATGTGAGGAAGATTCCATCTGGTCGTTCTCGTTCGATGACATATGTGACGTATTCGGGTGTGACTGGGAGGTAGTAGACCTCGTCGGTAAGAACGTGCTAGTAAATTGTTAGTATTGAATATAGTATAATAGGCAAGTTAAACATACTGCAGTCTGGATGGTTGCAATGTTAGGGTTGATGAGAACTGAGGAGACACCAGCTTCTTTCAAAGCCTTCAAAGCCTGGGATCCTGTGGAGACGAAGTATTAGCATTGCTTGACCAATTTTACCAAAACCATTTCCTATTACGCCCTCAAGTTCGCAACAACCAAAAGCCTGTCTCCAAAGGAACCTGGGACAGCCAAAGGCACTGCGTATCAGCCCGAGAGTTGTATGTAACCCAATCGAGTTACAAAATACCCCATTCTCCCTCCCAAAGTGACTCATTCCACCCAAAGAGCGAAAATTGGAACAAAGTACGAACCCGAGTAATCGAACTCTCCAGCTTGTCCAATTGACAAACCTCCAGATCCAATAACCAAGACCTTCTTCACATCGACAGGGTTCTTGGCTCCCTTTATGACTCCACTCTCCAAGTATGCCTTCGCATTCGGGGCGGTCTGGCTTTGGTCTCGACGGGTGACTGAGACGGAGAAAAAACGAATTGGTTGAGCATTCTTGCCCGTGACAGCCTGTGTCTTAGGAAAGAGGCATCGGGGAGTGCTGCGGACGGTGGTAAAGTTTCTGCCGCCAATGGAAGGGATTCTCATTTGGCGGAGGGAGCAGCTCGAGCGAGTTGCTGCGCGGATGGAGAAAGCCATGGTGCAGAGAATGGGATTGAATTTTCCTTCAATCGGACTTCTTGACACTCAATGGAGATCCTACCGCCTTTCGAAGGGGTTGGGGTTTCTTGTTGGACTGTGGAAAGTCGTTGTGTTGGGTATCGGTGGTTGTGGTGGATTTTTCTTTCAAGGAAAGCTTGTCGGTGAAAGATAAAGTCCCTAGGTTTGCTGAAGGGGAAAAGACGTTAATCGGTGGTGTTGCAGAGTGATGGCGGTATAACTCACAAGCTTGCTTGGCTCGAAATCTCTCAACATGGTCGATGAAGGGGAAATTGGGCAATGTGGTGTTAGAGTTGAAGAGTTGTGAAATATTCCAGGTCAGAATTATTATGTTAGCTTGCGCAGTAACACTAGCGTGAGCCCCAACCAGCTTTCTGGTGGTGCTTGGCGAAGGAGCCCCTCATTGCTAGGTGAGTTGTAAGGTATGCCTGTAGCTCCGAGCCCGGCCTGGTGCCGACAATCTTTTCTGCCACCCAAGCCCTGGTGTAGCTCCCTGTAGTTCCTCGAGTCACGTTAGATCAAGATTTTCGGTGCTACTCTCATATGTGCTTTGGGTGGTTAGTTTTTGAGCCATTCAGTTTAATTCAAGTCACGACGAGCTATGTAATTATAGAGAACGAGAAAATCCTAATTTGATATACCAAAGTACGCTGGTATCTCTAGACAAAGTTTTTTTTTTTTTTTTTTTATAATCAATAGTCTATTTATCCGCTTTAGCAGATATATAGATACACTATTTAGGTCTAGTCTATAAATATAGTTACAAGCCATCGGCTCTATATCTAGAGCTAACAAAAGAAAGATAAAAGAGACCTATAAATTAAATAAATTAAGTAATCTAAACTCTAAGTATAACCTCTATCCTAACCTCGCCTTCCGATCTAGTATATGTTATATTATAATATAACAGCCCTCTTAAGAGCTTAGTTAGTATAAATAACAATCGTCTAAAAGTGCCGCTCTAGCCGTCCCCTTTATAGTATCTCTTATTTATAGAGGCGAATATGTTTTAGTATATACTATAAATTAGTCTAAAAGACTACTCACGAGTATAAAAGAGACTATTTTAAGTATAAGTTTACTATTTAAAAGAAAGACCCTAGTATTACTAGCGTACTCTACTCCTATATACTCTAGTTATAAATCTTCGAAGTCTTTATAGTCTTTAAGTATATGTTTAATAGTTTAGTATAATTAGTTATATTTATACTATAGGTTATCTATCTTATTAATCTTATATAGGTATCTGTTTAGACTAATCTTCTTAGTTCTTATCTAGATTAGTACTGAAGATTTAGCCTTTATAAGGTTTTAGTATAGTTATTAAGTATAGCGAAATAGTAAGATCTCCTCTTTTATCTATCTTTTCTTATATAATATACTAGTATCTTTAAGATCCTACTTTTAGTACTATAAAGATCTAGCTACTAAATTAATTATTCTTTTATAAGAGGATAGAAGCTATAAGAGCTATACTATATACTACTCTAGGGCTTTTAGTAACCCCTTCTCCTTATCCTCTTTTAATTACTAACTAGTAGCTTACTTCGTAAGCTCGTTAGCCTTTTCGTTACCTAGAATACCTATATATACTAGAATCTATTAAATTATTACCTCTACGTTCTTCCTTTTTAAGATATTATATAGCTAGTATATCTTTCTTAGAATAAATTACCTAGACTAGTTTCTAGGTTTTATAGATAATATAATAGCAGCTTAGTTATCGGTAAAGATAGTAAGCTTTTTTACTATGTCTCCTCCTCTATTTACTATACTAAGAGCTATCTATATACTAATAAGCTTAGCCTTATAGACTATGAACTAATCGCTTAGTCTAATATCTATTTTATATACCTACTCTCTATATAGTTCTTATATAGCTATACTAACTTAGTTATTAATATCGCTTCTATCTATAAAGACTTATATATATATAAAGCAAGATTGTTTTTAGACTTTATTATATTCTTTCATTATCGTCTTAGCGTCTAAGGCAATATAGATGTTAGGCGGTAACTACTATAGTTTAGCGATAATCGAGATCTTCTTTTCAATTCTTTCTTATTATCGTCGTCTAATAGTTATTTATACCTTATACTTAAGTTCTTAAAGAGAGAAGAGATAAGCTAAGTTATCTCTAATAGTTCCTCTCTCTTATAGTATTATAATATATATATATATAGATAATACTTTGATTCGGTTCGTAGAAATTATACTAGTACGGTCTAGCTAAATGTTAATTAAAAGGAAATCCGTTTTAGCTTTAATAACTACTACTACTATAGTTTAGAAGGCTCTAGTTGCTATATATAGTGCCTTCTTTTAGAGGGTATTTAGTATTTAGATTATCTTCTTCTAATAGGTTTTTTAACCTTATACTATTAGGTTAGATATCTACTAAGTCGAGCTAACAAATAAGATCTAGGGTATAATAATCGCTTTTATAAGAGTAATTATATTACTTATTAAGGTATCCTACGTTAACTCTACTATACTACTTAGTGCCTAAATCGACTTCTTAATCTTAACCTTAACGTATTCTATATACTTTATACTATTTAGTTCAAAGTCTAAGATAACTCCTAAGTATTAGGCATAAGATATAGCTTTAACGATCCTACCCTGTCCTAGATTAATAGGTTGGAATTCGTTATAAATACACTTTTTATCTCTCTTATAGATAAAGTAGATAAGCTTATATTTAGTAGAAGCGAACACTAAGGCGTGTTTTCAGGCTTAGTCGTTAGCTTTATAATATATGATCTCTAGCTTTTAGATTGTAGCCTCTATAGTATAGCCCTTTATAAGGAAGTATATATTATTAATATACCTTATAGATAGATTATAGCCTCTATTAATATTAATAAGGTCTATATTATAAAAGAGATAGAGGATAGAGAAGAGAGGAGAGCCTTAGGAGATACTAGTTATTACGTTATATATATTACTTATACCTTTAAATAGCTTAATCTAGGTGGTTCTTCTTATAAGATAGCTAGATATCTAGTAAATAACTTCTAGAGGTAAGCCTCTTTTCTTTATATTATAGATTAGCCTCTTATATAATATATAGTTAAAGGCTTCTAAGATGTTAAGTATAAGTAAGCTTGCTACCTTTCTCTTCTTTTAAGCTAAGTATATCTTTTTAAGTAGAAGATAGATGTTATACTTATATAATAATTACTTATAACCTCTTATATATATTATTAGTAGTATAAAGTGTTTCTCTATATAGTACTAGATCCTTTTAGCGAGTACTAAATCTATAACCTTATCTATTATATTTATAAGAGCGATAGAATAGTATAATTTAAGTTTAACGTACGTCTCCTTTCTAGGCTTATATAGAACGACTATAATAGACTTTTTAAACCTCTTTAAATAGTGTTAAAGTTCTATAAACTTGTTAAAGATATTAGTAAGGTATGAGGTAAGAATGCTAGCTACTATCTAGATAACTCTATTTAGTATTCTATTTTCTTTTAGAGCTTTATCTAATAAAGTCTCTTATATTACTGCTCTTACTTCGTGTTCTTAAATAGAGGTCTAGAGCTCTTTAAGAGGGTAATATAGGTAAAAGTAGGTGTTTAAGAGGTTGGGTTTAAGAGAGGATAGGAAAAAGGTTTATTATAGTATATTAGCTTTTACTTATATATCCTCTACTATTATACTATCTCCTCTTTTTAGATCGGGAGTAAAAGCGAGGGCTTAGAACTCTCTTAATCTTATCTACCTTACTAAAGCTTATAGCCCTTTCTTATCTCTTATATTTAATACCTTATCTCTGTAAATATCCCTTTAAATAATTGTAATTAGCTTCTTTCTTATCTTTTTAGCTTCTTAAAAGGCTCTTAGGTTATACTCTATACTATCTAATCTATTCTACCTTCTTTATATATACTTAACTTCTCGAATAGCCTTCTTATACTTTTACGTAAAGCCGAGTATTAATTTAAGAGTGAGGACGTAGTCTAGTATCGAGGCTTATATAGCTACTTAGACTACTTAAATTGTAAAATCGACTACTATATCTAGATTAGCTATAGTATAGATTTTAGACTTTAAAAGAAGTAGTAGAAGTATTATATTGAGAAGCTTTACGTCCGTTCTCTTAAAGTCCTTATTAACTGTAACTGGAGTAGGCGTATAGTTGATAAGAAGGACTATTTCGACTAGGACGTAGTTAGTAGCTATGTCTAGGTCTTTTTAGACTCTATATAACTAGATCGAGTCTATAAGTCTAGAGTTATACTAACTTAAGTTAATAGTAGTTCTAATTAAGTAAGATTAAATATTAGATTAAGGTCTAGTAACTAAGCCTTTTAGTAGTACTAGCTTTAAATGTCTTTCTTCTACTATACTTAGTAAAGCTATAGCTTAAGCTTTCCTCCTTTAGCTATATATAGGTAATAGTAAGTCTTTAAACTATTCTTTATAGTATAAGTTAAAGTCTCTTACTACTACTTGTTTATTATTTCTATACTTTTTAAGTACTATGTTAAGTTTTAGTAGAATAGATTAGATTAAGATACCTTCCTATTTCTCTTCTATATATATCTTGCCTAGCTAACCTTACTATTAAGGGTTATAGATATTATAGATAGTAATAACTTTGTTGCTATTACCTATTTTTAGTGTAATATAGAGAGAGTATAAATAATTGCCTTTACTAGTAACTCTTACTAAAGTAGGATTAATTTTTCTATTTATAAGAAAGTATATAAGTAGCCTACTCTATCTGTCTATAAAAGCTTTAAATCTTCTTTAAGAGAGGTTATAAGTAAGTTTTTTATTATAGCTATTTAGCTATAGTTCTTAAATTATTATAATATTATACTTTTATATTATCTTATTTTATAGTAATAGGTTTATTATATTATATAATTTTTTAATATTATACTATAAGATAGAGAGAGTAGAGTACTAGTGTATACTTATTAATTAGTTTAAGAGGAGGTTCAACGCTTTATAGCCTTAGTACTTAAGACGTCTATAGATAAGGTATTTAATAATACCTTTAAACTTAATAGAATACTAGAGAAGACATTAGTAAGGTTATCCTCTAACTTTAGAGCTAATTCTATACTAGTGTAGTTAGCGGCTCTTTTTATAGTATAGCTCTCGACGATTTTGTTATACTCTTATACTAAGCTGTTATATCTTCTATTACTAGTAAGCCTAGCCTATTTAACTTTAGATATAGAGGCGAAGTATGTCTTCTTTATAGCCCTCTTACTACTTTTCGTTACTATAGTATACCTATTACTAATGTTTCTATTATCTCTAGGCTTTATAAGAGAGCTATTGAATTTTCTATATTAGAGCTTAAGCTACTAGGTTAGTATATTTAAGGTCTTAAAGAACTAGCTATTTTAACTGAAGATATTACTTAGGTTAGTTAGTACTATGAATAGTTATTAAGTAGTAGGTGGGTTAGTAGGGGTAGTAAAGATAGAGGGTTTAGATAAGATAGGCTTTTATAAAGTAACTCTTACTTCTACTCTCTTCTTTCTTAATCTCTTTATAATTCTTTCTACTACTACTAGAGGTGTCTTATCTACTTCTACTACTTCTTCTTTTATTTAGATATCCTTGTAGGCGTTCTAAGCGGTGGGTTTAGCTTAGAGGGAGGGAGTGGGGAGTCCTGTAAATAGGTTGTTATTCTCTTTCTCTAGTGCTTCTTTATCTAGTATAGTAGCTCTGCTTCCTTATTAGAAGACTAATAGTATAAGGACTAGCCTTACTAGGAATAGCGGCTATAGCTATAGGCGCTTTCTCTTATTCTTAACTCTCTCTACGGCCTAGCTGTAGAATTTGTAGTCCTTTGAGAATACTGTATATGAGAGTTTATAGTTAGTATACTTATAGATGGTTTTATCCTCTACGTGGTCCTTAGTATTATAGTTTATAACGTAGAAGCCGTACTTTCGTTTAGCTTTATATATATATGCTATATAGTCGTATCTATAGTAGTGGAAGTATTAGACGACTTAGGCCTTTTAGCTATACTATTATATAGACTTAGAGGCTCCTTTCTATACTACTTTATATGTCTTAATATAGGTATTAGCGATCTTTGTATTATAGAATTCTACTATAATAGTATTAGTATTCTTTTCTAGCTTCTATTTAGAGAGCTATTTGATATCTAAGATCTCTCCTAGGCTCTAGATAAGAGTTAGATTAGCGGTATATAGCTTCTTAGCTATAGCCTCCTAGTCTTCTATATCTACTGATTTGATTAGTATCGAAGATACGACTACTCTCTACGTCGGTACTAGGACCGCGGCCTTCTTCTCTAGAAAGCCTATCTATTCTTCTCTATAGTATACTATCTTCTCTACTATTATAGGGTTATTAGCGTAGAGAAAGACGTCTCTGCTATTTATTAGCTTAGCGGCCTTTATCTACTTTAGTGTGGCTACTGTCTTTATAGTAGAGTGTATGCTATTGTTATTATAGCTGAGGTATACGCTAAGTACTATAATAATAGCTTTATTTATCTACTGTAGAAGCTTTTCAGATGGCTTTAAGAGAGCTTATAGGCGCTCTTTAATAATGCTATAGTTGATAAGTATATATATCTCTTTAGCTACGAGGCTATCGAGGGTGGAGGCTCTCGCGGTAGAAGAGGACATATAGGTGGTAGGACTAATACTATCGCTAGTACTCCTAGTAACGGACGTATAGGTTAGTATATTAGTAGACGTACTCTAGCTCTACTACTGCTTTTAGGCTCCTTTGCCTTTGCTTAAGAGCTTCTAGATTAACGCGTTTTAGTATATACTATAGGCTTTAAAGTCTACCTAGAGTTATTAAATAGCTTACTATAGCTAGCTTTGATTACTCTGTACTTCCGGTGTAGAGAGGTATTCGATAACTAAATTAAGAAAGAGGATTATAGTAGTATTAGATACTACTCTCTTCTTTCCTTTAGCGCTATAGTTACTATATACCTTAAGTTGTTATGCTTTAGCTAGGAGGTAATTACTATAAACGCGTCTATCTACGTCTTTCCTCCTAACAACGGGCCACGTAGCTAAAGCTCTCGATACTATTAAGGGAAGATACTCTTAAGAATCGATTATAATTATCTGCTTATTAATACGGTGTGTAGTTATGGTTTTATTTCTAAAAAATCGATTTGGTCACGCGGAGATGTTTTTCGGTCTCTAGACAAAGTTAAGCCTTGGTAGAGGTGACTTGTCAAGAATTCATCAAACCTTGATCCATGTTGAGCCCTTGGTGGGGGTTAGGCTGGGCTGCTCCAGGTCGTTGGAAAAACCACTTCAGATTCATTTTCTCATAAACTCGTAAAAACAACAGGTACTACTTCCAAAAATATGGAGTATCTTTTGTGGTACACCTATACATCAGCCCCACAACAGAAGAATCCGATATCCATCAAGGGATACTCTTCGAATCGGGAGACCTCCAGTCGCGGATAGATATGGGCCCATGTTGAGGTAGAAAGCTACTAGTATTTCTCTAGTTTCCCTCCGTCTATGACTTTTCTAACCTGACAGCCGGATTTCTCTCAATGAACGCCAGATCTACCTTGTGTCCCAACAACTCACGAATGTTGTTAACCTGTTATAAGAATTAGCAGTGACGCAATCAAATGGAAAGGCCACATTACCTTGTACTTAATCATAGTTGGTCTCTCCAGACTCAATCCCCAACCGAAGACCCGCATGTCTTTGGGCAAACCCATCGCCTCCAACATTTCCGGCCTGAACATGCCACTGTTTCCAATCTCGACTAACTTGTTCAATCCCTTGTGGAAACTGAAGATCTCCATACTGGGCTCGGTGTATGGGTTGTATGCTGGCTTGAAACGTAGGTCCTCAATGCCCATCTTGTTGAAGAAGATTTCCATAAACTCCATCAATCCACCCAATGACAAACCATAATCGGCAATGACACCTTCAACTTGGTGGAACTCTGCCAAATGTGTTGCATCGACGGTCTCGTTACGGAAAACACGATCAATTGAGAAATAGCGAGCTGGCGGTGGTCTTCCGTCGGGTCCCTTTTGGGACGCCAATTTGTGAAGCATTGCCGTTGAGATGGCTGTGGTGTGAGTTCGGAGAACCAAACGCAATGATTCATCTTCAGCCCAAGGATATCTATAACCTATTGAACCGTACTTGCCCTCTTGGTGTACTTCCTGAACATTCTTCCAGTATGCTTCATAATCACCCTTGTCATCTTCTGACTCTGCATGTGGTTTATCCGCCGTCTTTGGGTCTGAGATGTAAAATGTATCTTGGAGATCACGAGCAGGATGTTGTTGTGGAACGAAAAGAGCATCGAAATTCCAGAAGCCTGTCTCAACATATCGGTTTGTTGGCATTTCCTCAAATCCCATCTCAAAGAAAATTTGGCGGAACTCGTGCCGGACCTTGTTGAGCGGATGCAGGGCTCCAGCATTTTGATCTGCTCCAAGCGATTTGAAGTTATAAGGTTTGAAAGCGGCAGTTTTCCACGCGCCCCTGATAATCTTAGTACGACTTCTACTTATCAAACTTGAAATAAGATACTCACGAAGAAAGCATGTCAGCAGTCAAGTCCGTTTCTTCCTTTGTGATCTCGAGAGCGAATTTAGGACCCTTCGAAATCTTGAAATGAATAATCTTCTGCATCTTTACCAGTTTTCTCTTCTTCAAGTCTGCGATTATTTTTGGATCCGGGTGGGTTCGTGTTTCTTGGATGATTTTCAATTGCTCGCGGGTGGTGTCTTGTATGGAATCGGTCTGGGTATATTATTAGTATCTTGTCGCAGAATGTGGGGTATGTTGGACTCACCGAAGCTACCAAACGCCCCTCCTTGCCTTTGGCAATCCACTTGGACTTGAAAGCTTTCCCCTGACCAACTTTTACGACATTCTTGTCGCCAACTGCCACCTCGAGTTCGGCAACCGTGAGCCCAGCAACAGCTGTTCGCAGTGCCTCAAAGACGCGCGCTTCATGACTACCATTCGCGGCAATTTCGAGAGCTTCTGCTTCTAGGACAGCCTCTTCTCTATCAATGGTATCATATGTGATCATAGATCTCGAGGCCAAACGGTCCAATGCGCCTTTCAATTCGGTCGACTTGTATGAGGGGAAGGTTTCTGCGGAGAGTATTGGCTCTTGCTGGGAGAGGGCCTTGAGGATTTCGGAAGGAAGGTCGCCCGATTGTCCATCTTGCACGTTCGCCATTGTCACAGTCTGCCTGCGCAGTGTTCCTAGAGCTTCAGAGTGCTTTGGTTTTGTATGTGCGAGGTCGAGGCTTTGGGAGTCATAAGTGCCCAAAATTATTTGGATAGGGACGCACGGACCGTGTTTTGCGTCCAGCCAATTATCACTCTTCACCCCAAAAGTGTCAGTCAGCCTCGTGAAAATGGAAGTAGTTTTACTATATTGTGTGCGAGTTATTTCTGAAAACTACCTAATGAGCTGCTAGCATCCAAAGCATCTCGTCGCATCATAACAAGCGTCGGGATCAAGAGGTACAAAACATCAGTAGCATTGAGGACTGAGACAAGCAAGTTTACCATACATCATATCGCCCCTAGAGTACCATCTATTTTCACCCATATATCTTTCGACGCCGACGTACTTTCAAGATCGGGCTCTTCTGTAGGTTCAGTTCCCAGCAAGTGCTGGAGGTCGAGAAAGGACTGTCGCGTGCTATCAATCAAAGTACTGCCTTCTTCTAGCTTCTCCAAAGTTGCCATCTTCGCCAAAGTGGCAGCGGACTCAGATGCATAAGTCCATCCCCAAGCACGCTTAGAAGAATCGGGCTTCTCATGATTCGAGATTTCATCTCCGAATGAGGCTGCAGTCTCCACGCCACGGCGTTGAACGGGTTTGCTGGGAGCCGGATGCGCTTGAAGAAGATGGCTCTCATCGGCCAGGCGGTCAAGTCCTTGACTGGCTTCCTTCAGAAGCTTTGCCAAGCTAATTGTAAGGTGCGACTTCTGCTGGCTTGTTGCTTTTTGTTGATTCGAAATAGAGACAAGTTCCTCGAAATAGGGGTGTGTGATATGGCTTGTAAAGTTTATCGATTTGGATTCCAGTGGTTCAGGTACATCATCAATCTCCTCCACAGATCCTCCCAGTTCGATGTCTAGATTGCAGGATGTTGCGCTTACCAAGCCGTGGCGTACCTGCGCATATCTAGCATATTGTCTTCTAATCAATGCAAGCTGGGAGCCCATGAATTCGCGCTCAGAACCTGCTCCGGGGAAGGGCTCGTGATATTCTCCTTCGGAATCTGGCGAGTCCCCGGCTCGTGCGAGTTCAGTCTCAATCCAGTTAATCAACTCATTCCGTGCAGTTCCCAGAGCTTGTAATTTGGAAGTTTGAGTTGCACTTGGAGATTCTTGACCTGCCCTGAACCTGGCGAGAAGCTTTTGCTCTCTTTTCAAAAGCGTCTTTGCTCGAAGAACTGATTTCTCAAGTCTGTTCAATAATGCACTTAGATCACCCCCCTCCGGATTTGATTTGGTCCCTGGCGCTTGTAAAAGTTCAGAAGGAACATGGGGGAGCGATTCCACGTTCTTTAAAACGTCTTGGGGATCGAGGTGATGAGACATGGCGGCAGGTTTCTTGTTCAACATGTTGATATAGTCTTGACTGATACATAACACATCATGTTTTTGTTGCTGCTTGACAAGATGTAGAAAATCTGATATGGGGTCTTCGGCGCCTTGTTGATGGAGGACTTTAGTTGCATTTTGCTTGGTTCTGTGTTCACTGCTGATTTGGGCATAGTCTTTTCTAGCCTTTACGTTCGCTCGAGCGCAACGGATGTATTCTTTTTGCAACCCTCTGAGACCATGGGGCGTCGACTCGAGACCGCAAGACAATTCTACAAGAGACAACGGTTGCGGTAAGGTGCCCGACTCTTGCGGATGAAGAGTTGAATTCAAGTGACTTGCTAGGATGCGTCGGATTTGCGTGGCCTCTTGTCTCTGTTTGATGTAAGGACCCAGAGACTGCTGAAAGTTTGCCACGGCGTCAGGTAGACTTGAGAATTCCTGCATGGCGTGATGTTATGAGCAGAAAATTTGCTGCCGATGAGATGATGAGTGTTTTATTGAGTTTTGTTGATTTTTGTTGACTTTTGACGTTGCACGGCAGCCCTGTCAGCCTTGTCTTGTCAAACGAGCGCTTATGTAACGCGTCAACCTTAATTCTAAACCAAAGTTTTTCAAGATCTTGTTGACCAGGCTGCTTTCTGGTGGAGATCGTTCACCCTTATTTCCATTACACTCCACTGAGCTGCCCGCTTTTTTTATGGCTAACGAATTCTCAAATTTCCTTTTGATGATACAGTTGGGTTTCCCCGCTGTCTCAGAGTATCCCCAAGTATCCTGAGCACCAATATCATCTCCCTCGACCACCTCCCACAACATAAACCCCATATTTCGACAAGATGACGGACAAGGACCAACAGCGCAATGTCTCGCAATACAAGTACTCGGAAATGTCCAACCTGGTACTCCAGGCGGACCGACGATTCGTTACTCGGCGCAATGATGAAGTTACTGGGGACCCCGAATCACTCGCTGGACGTCTGAGTATTCGCGATATGGGTTCGAGGAATGCGCGCGACAATGCGCCGAAGCAGAAAAAGAAGGCGACTGGGCTACCGGATATCGAGAGAGGAGGACTTCAAGAAGGACAGGACGTACTGGAACGAGAGCAACGGAAACGAAAGCGCGGCGAACCAGCACAGCTTCGAGGCACTGGAATCTTATCCGCTGCGGATGCCTTGGTGGAAGGAATTGTTTATCGACCTAGGACATCCGCAACCCGAGCAACCTACGATCTTATTCTCACGACAGTCGCAAACAATCTGGGCGATGTTTCCCACGAAATCGTCAGAAGCGCTGCGGACGCCGTATTGGAATACCTAAAAGACGATGATATGAAGGATTTTGATAAGAAAAAGGAAGTCGATGAACTGCTGGGTACATCAATGACACCAAAGCAATTCAACGAGCTTGTGAATCTGGGAAAGAAGATTACCGACTACGAAGCGCAGGATGAGGACGAAGTAATGGGCGACGGTGAGAACGGTGAAGATGGCGCAGAAATTGATGATCGTCAGGGTGTCGCTGTTGTTTTCGATGACAACTCGGAAGACGAAGAAGGAGCCGAAATGGTGAACGAAATCCGTGACGAGTCATCCGAGGACGAAGGAGACATTGAGGACCGCCCCGGAGCTGAAGAATCAGCAACTGCTGGCGGGGCAGGAGAAGATAGGAGTGAAGAATCGCAGGAGGTACCGGAAGAAGATGCGATGATCATCGAATCCGGACCTGTTGATAATGAAGCTGGAAAAGAAAAGGAGAAAAACTCTATTCCCGCTCGCGAGATTGACGCGTACTGGCTGCAGAGACAGATTGGTACGATTTACTCCGATGCACATATTCAACAAGTAAAAACCCAGCAGGCCCTTCATACTCTTTCTGGCGCCCCTGAGGAGGAAGGGGGAGAAGACAAGCCTTTGCGAGAAATTGAAAATGACCTGGCAGAGCTCTTCGATTATGAACACCACGAGCTTGTGCATAGACTCATTTCTAACAGAGATAAAGTCGTATGGCTCACAAGACTGGCCCGAGCAGAGGACGCTGAAGCCCGTGGTGTTGTGGAACGAGAGATCGCATCTGAGGGGCTGCGGTGGATTCTCGAGGAACTGAGAGGTGTTGCTCCTTCAGATAGCTCCAAAAAGAGAAGTTTGGAGATTAAAATGGACATTGACGTGCCAGCCTCGTTTACGAATGGCGCTTCCAAGACAGAAAAAGGCGATGGTGGACTTGTAGGAGGACTACAGCCAAGAAAGCTCATCAATCTTGACAACCTGATTTTTGATCAGGGTAACCACTTGATGACAAATCCCAAAGTTCGACTGCCAGAAGGCTCGACGAAGCGAACCTTCAAAGGATACGAAGAAATTCACGTACCTGCCCCAAAGAAGCGTAATGAGCCAGGCGATCGTGATATTCCTGTCACGGAGATGCCAGAATGGGCTCGAGTGCCATTTAGTTCTGCCACGAAACTCAACAAGATCCAGTCAAAATGTTTTCCCCAGGCATTCGAAGACGATGGGAATATGCTCATTTGTGCTCCAACTGGTAGTGGAAAGACTAATGTTGGCATGTTGACCATCCTTCGCGAAATTGGGAAGAATCGAAATCCCGACACGGGCGAGATCAATCTAGATGCCTTTAAAATTGTCTACATTGCCCCTCTTAAAGCTCTTGTCCAAGAACAGGTCGGAAATTTTGGCGGTCGATTGAAGCCATACGGTATTACGGTTTCGGAATTGACTGGTGATCGACAACTCACCAAGCAACAAATTGCAGAGACACAGATCATTGTCACAACGCCCGAGAAATGGGATGTTATCACGAGAAAGGCGACCGATTTGAGCTATACAAACCTCGTACGACTCATTATCATTGATGAAATCCATCTTTTGCATGATGATCGAGGCCCAGTTTTGGAGAGTATCGTTAGCAGAACCATCAGGAAGATGGAACAGACCGGCGATCCCGTTCGCCTTGTTGGTCTCTCCGCGACCTTACCCAATTATCGAGATGTAGCAAGCTTCCTGAGAGTCGATCCAGTCAAGGGAATGTTTCATTTTGATGGATCATTTCGTCCTTGCCCTCTTCGACAGGAGTTTGTCGGAATTACCGAAAAGAAAGCTATTAAGCAGCTCAAGACTATGAATGATGTTACCTATACAAAAGTCCTCGAACATGTTGGAAAAAATCGGAACCAAATGCTTATCTTCGTGCATTCCCGCAAGGAAACATCAAAGACTGCTAGGTACATTCGTGATAAGGCTTTGGAAATGGAGACGATCGGACAGATTCTCCGAAGTGATGCTGGTAGCAGAGAAGCTTTGAACTCGGAGGCTGAGGCTGTCAATGATAGGGAGCTGAAGGACCTCCTTCCGTATGGGTTCGGTATTCATCACGCAGGAATGAGCAGGCCAGATCGTACTTCCGTCGAGGATCTCTTCAATGATGGCCTTATACAAGTCCTCGTGTGTACTGCCACCCTCGCCTGGGGTGTCAATTTACCAGCGCACACGGTCATCATCAAAGGTACCCAAGTTTACTCGCCAGAAAAGGGGAGCTGGGTTGAACTTAGTCCACAAGACGTGCTGCAAATGCTGGGGCGTGCAGGACGACCACAGTACGATACTTATGGAGAAGGTATAATCATCACCACTCAGACAGAGATGCAGTACTATCTTTCCCTTCTCAATCAACAACTGCCAATTGAAAGTCAGTTTGTTAGCAAGTTGGCAGACAATCTCAATGCCGAAATTGTCCTGGGCAATGTTCGCAGTCGAGATGAGGGTGTAGAATGGCTAGGCTACACATATCTATTTGTCCGAATGCTGCGATCACCTGGATTGTACAGTGTGGGTGCGGACTACGAAGAAGACAATTCTCTAGAACAGAAGCGTGTTGACCTGATACACTCTGCTGCGGTAGTACTTGAGAAGTCCAACCTGGTCAAATACGACAAGAAGACTGGCAAATTGCAATCGACTGAGCTTGGACGTATCTCCTCGCACTATTACATTACGCACACCTCCATGCTGACCTACAATCATCATATTCAACCTTCGATTACCCCAATTGAGCTCTTCCGTGTCTTTGCATTGAGCGATGAATTCAAGTACATTCCTGTTCGTCAAGACGAGAAATTGGAACTCGCTAAGTTACTCGGACGTGTACCCATTCCTGTCAAAGAAAGCATCGAGGAACCTCATGCCAAAATAAACGTACTTTTACAAGCCTACATTTCGCGCCTCAAACTTGAAGGCTTAGCTTTGATGGCGGACCTGGTCTATGTCACTCAATCTGCCGGCCGAATTCTTCGAGCCATTTTCGAGATCACTCTCAAGAAGGGCTGGTCTTCTGTCGCCAAGACCGCTTTGGAGCTTTGCAAGATGGCCGAGAAGCGTATGTGGCCCACGATGAGCCCTCTTCGTCAATTTCAACACTGCCCTCGGGATATTGTACAGAAGGCAGAGCGAATTGACGTGCCGTGGACAAACTATTTCGATTTGGATCCACCCAGAATGGGTGAGCTGCTTGGGCTCCCGAAAGCAGGCAAGACTGTTTGCGGTTTCGCGTCGAAATTTCCGCGATTAGATGTCCAAGCCCAAGTTCAACCAATGACACGATCAATGTTAAGAGTTGAATTGACAATCACTCCAAAATTCGAATGGGACGATGACGTGCATGGCACTGCTGAAAGTTTCTGGATAATTGCAGAAGATTGTGACGGCGAAGATATTCTATTCCATGATCAATTTATTCTTCGAAAAGACTTCGCACAAGCAGAAATGAACGAGCATGTTGTTGAGTTTACTGTTCCTATCACAGAACCAATGCCACCAAACTACTTTGTCTCGGTCATTTCTGATCGATGGATGCACTCGGAAACGAAATTAGCTGTTTCCTTTCAGAAGCTCATCCTCCCTGAAAAGTTTCCACCTCATACCCCTTTACTGGACTTGCAACCACTTCCGGTTGCAGCGCTGAAGACTGATGATTTCAAGGCTTTGTATCCGACTTGGGAACGCTTCAACAAAATTCAGACCCAGACATTCAACTCTCTGTACGCCACAGACGACAATGTATTTGTTGGTGCTCCAACAGGAAGTGGCAAGACTGTTTGCGCAGAATTTGCCTTGCTCCATCACTGGACCAAGCAGAATGCTGGCCGTGCTGTTTACATTGCTCCGTTCCAAGAGCTCGTCGATCTTCGATTACAAGACTGGCAAAAGCGCTTCTCCAAACTCCGAGGTGGTAAGGAGATTGTCAAGTTGACTGGCGAAACCACTGCCGACCTCAAGCTTCTTGAGCGAGGCAATCTCATCTTGGCTACTCCTTCTCAATGGGATGTTCTATCACGCCAATGGCAGAGACGAAAGAACATTCAAACCGTGGAGCTTTTTATAGCAGACGAGCTTCACATGCTTGGTGGCCAGTTTGGATTCGTCTATGAGATCATCGTTTCTCGAATGCACTACATTCGCTCTCAAACGCAGCTACCCCTGAGAATCGTTGGGTTGAGCGTATCTCTTGCCAATGCTCGTGATATTGGCGAATGGATTGATGCCAAAAAGCATAACATTTATAATTTCAGCCCACACGTTCGCTCAGTACCACTGGAGTTGCACATTCAATCTTTCACCATCCCTCATTTCCCATCACTCATGCTTGCAATGGCCAAACCAACATACCTTTCAATACTTCAATTGTCACCAGACAAGCCTGCTCTTGTTTTTGTGCCAAGTAGAAAGCAGGCACGTGCAACTAGTCGGGACCTGTTGGCGGCTTGCGTAGCCAGTGACGACGAAGATAGGTTTCTTCACGCCGATGTTGAGCAAATGAAGCCTTTACTGGAGCGGATTCGCGAAGAAGCTTTGGCGGAAGCGATATCACACGGAATTGGTTATTACCATGAAGCCCTCAGTGCAGGCGATAAGCGGATCGTAAAGCACCTCTACGACAATGGCGCCATCCAAGTTATGGTTGCTTCTAGGGATGTTTGCTGGGAGTTGGACTGCAATGCACATCTCGTTGTTGTCATGGGCACTCAATACTACGAAGGACGAGAACACAGATATGTGGATTACCCTTTGAGTGAGGTGTTGCAAATGTTTGGCAAAGCATCGCGTCCTCTCGAGGACAAATTGAGCAGAGGTGTCTTGATGGTTCCTGCAGTGAAGCGCGAGTACTACAAGAAATTCTTGAACGAAGCTCTGCCGATTGAAAGTCATCTTCAGGTATACCTGCATGACGCTTTCGTTTCAGAGATCAGCACCAAGATGATTGAATCTGCGGACGACGCCATAAACTGGACGACTTTTACATATTTTTACCGACGACTTTTGGCCAACCCCAGCTACTACAGTCTGACAGATGTCTCTCATGAAGGTCTCAGCTCTCATCTCTCCGAGCTTGTCGAGACCACCTTGAAAGACCTTGCGGAGTTCAAGATCATCGACTTGGACGAAGAAGACGATTCCGTAACGCCTTTGAATGCAGCCATGATAGCCGCTTACTACAACATCTCGTACATCACGATGCAGACTTTCTTGTTGTCTTTAAGTGGACGAACCAAGCTAAAGGGAATCCTCGAAATCGTTGCTTCGGCGACTGAATTTGAGTCTATTCAGATCAGAAGACATGAGGATAACTTGCTACGAAGAGTATATGATCGTATTCCTGTGAAGATGGCACAACCAAGCTACGACACTCCACACTTCAAAGCTTTTGTTTTGCTGCAAGCACATTTCTCGAGGATGCAATTACCGATTGATTTAGCCAAGGATCAGGAGATTATCTTGACGAAAGTTCTAAGCTTACTTAGTGCCTCCGTTGATATTCTGTCTTCTGATGGTCATATCAACGCGATGAATGCCATGGAAATGTCACAAATGGTGGTTCAGGGCATGTGGGACCGCGATAGCCCTCTAAAGCAAATTCCACACTTCACTCCAGAAGTCATTGCGGCTGCAAACAAATCTGGGTATGTCTTCCCTTCTCCAATTGTGTATTTACGTGCTAACAGTTCTCTTTCTCACAGTGTCACTGATATCTTTGAATTTATGGAAGCTATGGATCCTTCGGAGAATCCTAACTATAAAGCCCTTGTGCAGAGTCTCGGCTTATCGCAATCTCAACTGGGACAAGCGGCAGCCTTCACGAACAACAAATATCCAAATATCGAGCTGGACTTTGAGCTCGAGGATCCGGATGATATCACGGCCGGGGCCCCAGCGTACATCAAAATCAAAATTGTGCGTGACGTGGATGAAGAGGACGAGTCGGCAGATGTGGACACGACGGTACATGCGCCCTTTTACCCGACCAAGAAAATGGAGAACTGGTGGTTAGTCGTTGGAGAGGAGAGCTCGAAGACCTTGCTCGCGATCAAGCGCATCACCATCGGTCGAAGTTTGAACGTGAGACTCGAGTACACGGTTCCCACGCCTGGCGAGCACGAGCTCAAGTTGTACTTGATGAGTGACAGCTACGTCGGGGTTGATCAAGATCCCAGCTTTAAAGTGACCGTTGCCGAGGGCATGGATGAGGACGAGGATGAGGAAGAAGACGAAGACGAATAGTGAGAGCTTATGACCAGCTGCCACTTGTCAGCTATGCAAAAAAGACTCTGTTGTATACTAGATCGGAATGAAGGAAATGTTAGATGGACCAAACGCAGTTGCCTTCCGTTTTCGATTTGTTCAGATGTTGCCAGGATGTCGGATTCCCTTGGATGCTTTTTGCTTGGCTCTCAGTGATTGTGTTGCGGTGGCACGGCCATGCCATTTCTGATTCGTGATTCGTTGGCAAGAGCCCTGGAGGAGTTGGTCAGTCGACCTCGCTCAACTCTCACCTCAGCCAGGCTGTCGATGGAAAAAGCGGCACTGAAGAATGAGCGAGTGCGATGATGACTTTTCACAGGTATTTCATTCTTCTATTTTTCCCAGTCTTTTCCACGCGGTATTTACTTTCTTTGGTCTTTGGTCTTTGAAAAACGTCTTGATTCTGTGGGCGTCATGGTGCTATCCTAGGTTATCTGAGCACCATCGACTGGTCCGCAGGACTTCGTACTCTACTCCCTCAACTGTTCCAACAGCCTCGGAAACTCAAATCAATTATCCTAAAAGGCTCGAATGATGGAATTTAAGTTGCCTTTATTATTCCGGAAGAGTTGGAACAATTGTGGAAGGGAAAGTGCTTTGGACTAGAGCTACCAGGAATACCATGCCGCTTTTCTTTCTTTTGTTCTCCGTCGCTGTGAGCCCTGAGTTGGTGGTTTGAGAACCAGAACAGAGTGTACTACATCTTGACAATACCAAGTTGGTATTTTGTTTTCTTTTATTTTATTCCATTGGTATTTGGTTTCAATTACCATTCACCCTTGCTTTGTTGGACTTGCTGGTGCCAGCCCATCTTTGAACTTGTAACACGTGACAAGGTTGGGTTTTAAGCTTCCTTCCGCAGCCAGCTCTTCAGTGTGGAGGTCCACAGACTGAACGCTGCCCTTCTTTTTTCTTCCTCCCTCATCAACAAAACCAACCCAACCATCACACAATCATCGAAATCCTCCCCGAATCAGTAACACCACTGATTGCCATCGCAAAAACTCCTTGCGACGCGTTCGTCACAATCGCAAGTTCGGTTTTCTCACTGCACGACCTCGCGATTGTATCCAGCAGCAACATGGCGGAACAAGCAGACCTCGAAGCCCCTACTGCTATGGCAGCTCTAGAGATTGCGCCCCAAGCCCCAAAAGAGGCGATTGAAGAGAAGGAAACAAAGGATGCCAGCGAAGTCGTAGAAGTCGCGCCCGAGGCGGTCGCGACCAAGGAGGAACCAGTCGCGCCTGGTATGTTATGTTTTTAAGTCCTATCCATACGCTTTCAATTCTTTAATCCTTCTTTGCTAACCGGCTCAACTAGTTTCAGCCTCAAAGGAGCAGAAGGCAGATACAAATGGCGACAAAATTCCGGCTGACGACGTCACTGGCGACAATCCTCTAGCCCCTAAACCTGAAGCCGAAGACGTTGAGATGAAGGAAAACACAAACGCTACTGAAGCGGTTCCATCTGCAGCTGAATCTGGCGACGCTCCCCTAGCCACCGACGCATCTACCCCATCTGCCACCAAGGCCAAGGGAAAGCGAAAGTCAACCGGTGTGCCCGAACACAAAAACAAGAAATTGAACAAGAAGGCCTCAAAGGCGAAGTTGGGAGATGATCCAAAGCGATACCATCCAGATGCTCAACCTGGTGATCACTTTTTTATTCACTTGAAGGGATATCCTAGGTGGCCTGGAATTGTGGCTGACAACGATATGCTACCAACTTCTCTCCTTAAATCGCGACCACTTGGAGCTCAAGATGAGGATGGCAACTGGCGCCCTGGCTATGAGGACGGAGGACCAAAGTACAACCTGAGAGTATTCCCAGTCATGTATCTTGAAACCAACGAATTGTAAGTTGCGCAATTTTGCTATCTATTCGCCCTGCTAATTCTCAGCTTACAGTTCCTGGACCTCCCACAAAGACCTTGAGACATTGACCCCAGAAGATGTCGCAGACGGTCCTCCAAAGCCACGCCCACATCTTGCTGGTGCTTTTGTTCTCGCCCATGAGCAATACGACTTGCAACATTACAAGGACATCTTGAACAATTGGCAAGAAGAGAAGGCAGAGGAGAGAGCGCGCAAGGAGGCCGCTGAGGAGGCTGCTGCAGCGAAGAGAGCTGCAAAGAAGGCCAAGAAACCTCGCATTTCTTCTGCCAAAGTTGTTGATGACGATGAAGATGTTGAAATGGCAGACGCTGATGGTGAGGCTGATTCCGAGGAAGCTGCAACTGCCCCAACCCCAAAGCCAAATAACAAGAAGCGCAAGATTCCTGATGAAGAGTCTGAGGTAGTTTTCCATCAAAAATTCTTCCCAAACAATGCTAATCTTTAATTTAGACACCACAACGTGCTGAGTCGGCTAAGAAGGTCAAACCCACAAAGATTAAGTTGACAACAAATGGCTCATCAAGCGCTCCAAAGTCAGCTGCGAAGGACGCAGGTTCCGCCAAAGCAACCAAGCCAAAGACAAAGAAAGCTGCAAAGGGTCAAAATGATGAAGCTGCTGCGGAGCCAGAAGTTGTGCTCACAGCTGAACAAAAGAGAGCCATGAAGCAGGTTGGTTGCCCCCTTTATTTTTTGACAATTGAAGCAGTGCATCTCTGACAACCATCTAGAAGGAGATTCTGTTCTTAAGACACAAGCTTCAAAAGGGTTTGCTCACCCGCGATCAAGAGCCAAAGGAGGAGGAGATGAAGCAGATGTCAGAGTTTGTTACCAAGCTTGAGGGTTATTCAGACTTGGAGGTTAGCATCATTAGAGCCACAAAGATCAACAAGGTTTTGAAGGCAATCTTGAAGCTCACTACCATTCCAAAGGAGGAGGAGTTCAAGTTCAAGCAACGCTCTCAGTCTTTACTCGATAAGTGGAACAAGCTTCTTGCGAGTGAGCAAGGCACTCCAGCCGCCCCAACCGCTACCAATGGTGTTTCTGAGGGAAAATCTGGCGGAGATGACTCCAAGGCAGCTCCAGCCGAGGGCACTAACGGCGTGAAGGAGGCAGCGGATGAGCCAAAGGTTGAGGAGAAGGTTTCCACCGAAGCTTCACCTGCTACCGAGGCGAAGGAGGAGACTAAAGAAAACTCTGCCGCAGTTGAAGAGCCAGCGAAGGTATGTATCCCCTATTTCTTCAATGTTTCCAAATCATCTCAGGTCCTAATTCAGAAACAGGGGAAGATCGCGGAATCTGCAGCGACAGAAACCACGGCATAATTTTTCCAACCTTTCTTTCCTCGATTTTCGAATGACGTCCACGATCGGTTGGTTTATTTATGCCTACACCGCGTTTGCTTGGTACTGCTTGCTCTTCTAGCATTGTCCTAGATGAAGCTGAGCATTAGGCGGACTCTTTGGTCTGTCTGCGAGGATTGCTCTGCAATTTCGCATGTAACACTATGCAATACGGAGTTCCATCTCCATGGACGAGGCTACCCCAGCACTGTAAAAATCTGATGTTTCTCTTATTTTTCCAAGTTTTTTTTTTTTCAAATTGCAATTTCAATGATGAATGGAGGGGATGGGAGAAAAATGGACATTTTATTGGTTGGCTGGCTGCATGAATTTGTTGTCCGTTTGTGAGGATGTTTTTTTTGGTATGATGATGTTGAGAGGGAAAGGCTACTACCTACACGAAGCGTACCATGGCAATGAATTACTTTGAAAAAGCGCGCAAGTTGGGCTTTGGTTAGCTAGCTTTCTGAACTTGTCAATATCAATAATAATTAAAATCTACGTCTTCTGAACTTGTGGTGAAGATAAACTGTGAAGGTCTTGTTGAAGAAAAAGCGATGGTGAGCTTTTGCGACCGCCCCACTTGGGGGCAAGGCGGTGTGGGCGCATTCATGGCAGAATTTATTTTATTTCAATTCTCTCACCAAGCTCTCTCTGGGACTACCACAATCCCAAACCTCAACAACAAGATGGCAACACCGGCTCCTGAATTTCTGCGCTTCACAACCCACAAATCTTTCACCCAGCGACTTATCCTCTCCACCCTCACCGGCCGACCCATCCACATCTCCCAGATCCGCTCCTCCTCCCCCACCAACCCAGGCCTCGCGCCCCACGAAATCTCCTTCCTCCGCCTCCTCGATTCCGTCACCAATGGATCGAGTCTCCAGATCTCATATACGGGTACGACGCTCACGTATCATCCAGGTTTAATCACTGGTTCTGTGGGTGCGAAGGGGGATGTGGTAGTTTGCTCGCTGCCGGAGAATTGTAGGAGGGGAGTTAGCTGGTTTTTATTGCCGCTTTGTCAGTTGGCGCCTTTCTCGAAGGGGGTGTGTAATGTTAGGTTTGAAGGGGAGGGAACGATTACGAGTGCGACGGAGACGGGGGATGTTAGTGTTGATACTCTCAGAACGGGAGTTCTGCCTTTATATGAAAAATTTGGAATCTTGGGCGCGAAGATGGAACTCAGAGTTTTACAACGATCGTGTGCGGGACCGGGAGGGAAGGGAGGAGGTGGGGTTGTGGAATTGAGATTTGGAGCCCAAGTCAGACTTCCGAAGACGCTGCATTTGAATAGGAGTCCTGGACGAGTGAAGAGGATTCGTGGGGTAGCGTATTGTACGGGTGTCAGTGCGAGTAATAATGCGCGGATGATACATGCTGCGAGGGGAGTTCTGAATCCCCTGGTTAGTGATGTTCATGTTGCTGCGCAGTATGATCAGGCTCCGCTGATATCGAGTAATGACGCTTCGAATCCCGGGGGAAAGAAGAGGACGGGTGTAGGGTTTGGATTGAGTTTGATTGCGGAATGTAGTACTGAGGGGGTTATATATACTGCTGATGTGGCGGCGCCGTCGGATGGAGGGGTTACGCCAGAGGATATTGGGAAGAAAGCTGCGTGGCAGCTGTTGGAGTGTATAGAGAAGGGTGGATGTGTGACCACAATCGGAATGGGAACAGTATTACTACTGATGGCCATGGGTTCAGAGGACGTTGGAAGAGTCAGGTTGGGGAGAGATGTTGTGGGAACAGAAGATTTCATATCGTTAGGAAGGGATCTGAAAAAGTTTGGAGGAAGTAGTTGGGGATTAAGGGATTGTGATGATGATGAGACGGGAGATATCATTGTCAGCGTGAAGGGAATAGGCGTTGGCAATGTGGGAAGGAAAATAGCTTAATTCATATCAAAATCAAATTGTAAGATACCCAACAAACAATACTTCTAGAGTAATAATTGAGAATTGGTGATCGCTAGTAGGCAGTAAAAGATTGTAAAAGAATCCCCATTCAAAATCACATTACATGATAACCAAAAACGCAATTCCTCATCGGAACTTGGTGATTGTTGTTCAATAGCATAGCCAGGGCAAGAATCAAATCATAAAATAGTCGTCAAAAGGAAGTTCTTCAGGGGAAATGATAATTGGTAATTGTTATTATATTCCAAGTCGGCGAAAAAAGTTATAATACAAGAAGTCTCTCGTTCAAACCAAAGAATCAACGCCTCTTTGAAATCTTTGAGTGGCAGCATTAAGCCTCAGGCCCCTGTTGGCAGTAATAGCCGCGACTTCCGCACGGAAGCCAACATTTTGCAAAGCAGCCTCTGTAGTAGCCGTCCCATTTAAAACTCCATATTCATCCCATTGCCTTCGGAGAGTATTCAATATATGCAAATCCGCAATAATAGCCCTCCCAGACCAAAAAGTATCCAATCCGTCTCCTCGTTCTTCTCGTGGAGCTGGTTCTGCTAGAAGCCTGGCTCGATCATCATCTATTTCTTCATTCGCTTCCTGGGTAGAAGCAGCTTCGTTTCCGCGATTCATCAAAGGTTGTAACTCAATATCCCCATTCTCCGCAACAGAATCCCTGACCATCCCTCTCTCCTCAGCATCATGGTCCTGGGCTGTAGGAATGGTCGCCTGCGTCACATTCCCAGAGCTTTTCGGGGAAGTATAAGCCTTCATGACTTTCGTCAACCGTTCCTTCTCAAATACCACTGCTAACATGAAGCATTGTAATCCCAAAACTAAGATATCCAGTAAGAGCAAATGAAACTTCGAGGTTGGCCCTTTTTGTCCTATCAAATCAATCATTATCCCTCCATGTAGATAACCTCGCATACTTTCTCCGGCTTCGGGTCGCGAGGTGAATAGATGGAGGAGGGCGCAGAGGGAGTTGGGACCAAAGATTATCCAGAGAAAGGGTCGGTGGGGTGGTGAGGGTGGAAGAGAGGGCGGTTTGGGGGTGAGAAATATTAATTGGAAGATGCCGCGGATGAGGAAGCGGAACATGGAGCAGCTATCAAGTTTCAGTACTTATTCACATATACATTGGAAAGGGGAACTTACTCCATATAATACAAGATGCAGAGCTCCACGAAGATCAACATATCCAGATTCTTGATCAGCCCATCGATAAACTCCAACTTCTTTGTGATTTGCACCTGGAAACGCTTCTGCACAGGGGAAAGGACATTATCCCGTCGTGGTGCTGCTGGTTCTGGCGCATCTAGGAGGGCGTCTGCTGTGCTTGCTGTGGTGTCTGGAGTGGGCAGGGCCGCTGAGGTTGGAGTGGGCTCATTGTTCATAGCTCGTCGGAACTCATCGGTGGGAAGTTGGATGGAGGTATATGTTCATTGCTCACATATTTTGGTGGAAGGAGTGAGCTCAACGCACCTGGATGATGGTTGTGGTGAGAGTATGAGGGAACTTACTTGGGGGGGATTTGCGCAGATCCTGGGGAAGGGAGCCGATAAACCCTCCGAGACGTGGGTGGGTCTGTCCGATGCTGAGGCCGATATCAGTATATCCTCCTCCCGTCGTCACCTTCAACTTTGACGGTGCAAAGTCAACAAACTTACATGGCTTTGCAAAAATCTTTTCTCTCCAACAACGAAACTGTAAGCAAGCATACAAACAATGAATCCTTCTCTTATCAACGTTATGATACTAACAGTTTCAGTCTTTCACCACCAGCCAGCCGACTTGGGATCGCAAGACAGTTCAGTTCTGTCACCATAGTGCTCAGTTGCAAAATCAAATTTGAATCGAAATGATGACTTCAACCCCCAAAATCGACTCCAGAACAACCAATTCTGACAGGAACAAAATTCCACCACCACGACCACCACCCAGTACCTATGCCAATGTGTTCCAGCTTGCCCACCGGCCACGGCCACGGCCACCGCCACCGCCGACCCCTAAAGCTTCTCCAGGCACCTCTTCCAAATTTAGTGCGTTGCCTTCAGAACTGCAAATCATGATCTGGGATTCGTATCTTGCCCACAGTCGAGTCGTTTGGATTAGGTGGAATTCAAAGACTAAAACACATACTGGCCGCGATATGGAACATCTACATTGTCACATCCCTCCGATTCTACACGTGAACAGAGATTCTCGCGCTTACGGTCTGCGGTATTACACCCTTGCATTCGCACCCTCTCCAGACAAATCACGCATATATTTCAATTACGAGTGGGACTGGGCATATTTCAATCCGTCAGAATGGTACTACGACAAAATGGGCATTGAGAGGGCAGTCAGTAGAGTACATTTTCGTGATATAACTCGCCTTTACCTGGAAGATTTCAACTTTTGGGGGGGACTCAAACTCGGGTGCTTTAGCAGCCTTGCTGCATTCCCAAAGCTGGAAACAATCTTCATTCACAATCCAAAGCACGATTCCGCAGAATTCGTTCCAAATTGTGTATTTCCACCAAGGGACGGAGCTGTTGAAGACTTGCTAGTCCGCGTACTGGACGGATTGCACTCTGAGCTTGTCAAGAAAGGTGAGGGGAGGAATCGCTGGCCAGAACTATTGTGTAGTGAGGGAGAGGAGTGCTCTTTACACTGTGAGTTCTGTCTCCTTGAAACCTTCGAGATTGGTGTACTAACTTATTGCATCAGATTGGTATCATTTTTGGAATGCCATCACAAGGCTTGGCCGCCACCACCGCAGATGGCCGGAAATACTTGATCTTTACCTTCAGTTGACGTTTGCCAGCTCCCCCCACCCGCGTTTTGTCCATGAGACGAGATTGGCTAAACAGGAGTTGGCCCTGTTATGGCCACATTTGGTCCCAACTTGATATCATTTCCCCAATGAATGAATACCGGGCAAAAGTCTCAAGCATTGGTGGTCGCAGTTTATGGCCGAGAAAGCAGTTCCTTTTGTTTAGGCTACAGGAGTCTTGAAAAACGAGTAGCAGAAGTTTGACGAGTTGAGCTATTGGTGGTGGGCGTGTATCATAGTTGATGCAGTTTGTAAGGAGCGAAGCTTTGTACAGTACATTTGTTTGAGTTCGAGCAATGCTAGCCGCAAGTCAAGAAGCTTTTCTAGTTTAATGATCTCCGCAATTCAATTCTTTCAGATGTCAAAGATGACTGTTTTCGTGATTCGGCCCGTAGTTGCTTTTTGAGCAAGTAGCTATCCTCTGAGTTTATAGCACTGTTCTGGTCTTCCGTCTGCCTCCCATTATCGCTTAGGAAGCTTCTCTCGCAACTCAATGTATTGTGCAAAAACAACTAAAAAAGTTCAAGACACCGAGCGTTTGAAACCTTCTTCGAAATCTTGGAGTTGTCATGAACTTTTTCGTCAGATACCGTGTCATAGTTTCGTGCACCTGAGCAAATCTTGTTGAACAATATATATAGGAAGAACCCCCGTTTCTTATGCATATCAAACGGGTGGTGGCGTCGAGACCATTTGAGGATTTACCACGTGCATGCTTTATTATTTTAGGGATCGGGATGTTAGTTCTAGTTCATCATCCAAGTTTGTAGAAGAGAGCATTGGTATCTTGTTTCTCTCAAAACTGCTTCCTCTTCATTAGTCTCGTGATGCAAACATCGAGATACTAGAAAATCACTCTGACAGCTGCTACCTATGCCCTGTGCATCGTGTACCAATCATGTATTGACTCCAATATTCCACAAAGTTCCCTCCCTATCCGGCAGCTGACTTCTCACTGAGATCTGGAGTTGGCAAATTTGGGGAAATGAAAACCCAATTTGTTTGTCCCCTTTAACGTCGAGTCAGGTTATTCGAGGGTCTAACTTATTTGGACCTGTAGGAAAGCGATTGCTGGTGATGAGTGTCATGAAGTCTTTTCTGGGATAAATCTTCTGTTGTCTGGCTTGAGAATACCAGGATGGAATTTGTGAGCTGGAATGCTTTACTGTATCCACCAATTGAATAACTTAATTTTACAAGAACTTGATATCGGAACTCTTTTTGCCTCAGATATTTGGGTGCCGAGGGATTTAAAAGAACGGGTATGTGTGTTTTAGTCAAGGGACGAGGTTGGTTTGGGAATTGGAATGCCTCTCGATTTGCTTTTGTTTGTAACTTTCCCACTGAGCATTTGCAACGTTTGGGTTGCCTAATAATGAAGTTGGCATAGCTTGCAACTCACATGTGTCTTGCCATTCTCTGTGGTCACAGTAAAACGAGTCTTATCTTCGGATCTGCTTGGTTTGTCCTCGTACTCATTCGTCTTGTTTTCCTCAGCAATCTGCCAGTGTCGTTTAGAAGGTGGGCCCATGAAGTTCGAGCGTTCGAATTTCCTGGGCTTCCTCCTCTGGGAGTGGGAGCAAACGAGAATGTACGGATGATGTTTTCATGAAAGTTCCCTTTGCTTCAAACTCGTACTCGGAGGTAGAATCCAGGATATAAGACGCCCGTCGAGTCTTCCGATTTCATCTTCAACCAAACTTCTCTTTCCCTCCATGGGATATCGCTTCAGGAAAAACAAACTCACCAATCTCAAACATGCCCAGCAACATGGCGCAACCCGAAGGTTCGCAACCAGCCTTACCGGCGCAAGCAGCAATTGCCTTAAGTTCTGCCTGAAAGTTATATGACGGAGCGGATCGTCTGAGTTGAGTCAGTTGACTGGTCAATTTAGGTTTTCACAACTTGTTGCGAAACGGACACCCACAATCACAACATGCCAACCCTCAATCTCAACGGATTGTGAAATGCCGCGGATGCTTGATCTGGCCATTACGGTAAATGGAAATGCGAATCCGGTCGGAAGCAAGTACGCCAACTACCTTGAGGCGACAATAGGATACATTGTAGGCGAAATTCGAGTTTAATGGCAGCTACTGCGACGAGTGCCTGAATGGCAAGGGGCGCTTTCCTTTTTGTGTTACTGTTACCGATCCGCAAAACGGACAACCTTTCTGGCAGGGCACTTGTGTCAACTTTAGAGAGCGAAATTACCCTATTGATTGCTCACTCCATGCTTCTCACGCTGAAATTATCCCTCCGCCCCCTCCGCCCCTACCTCGGCTCCCGCTTCTTCCACCGCTACCGCCACCGCCAAGTGATGACGAGGACGGCGACGATGCAATGTATGAGGATGGAGGAATCCCCGGAAAAGAATCGTGGAGTGCGGTTCTAAGAAGTGGTGTCAAGAGAAACGGGAAGAAGGCAACAGTTCAAGATGAAGTTGGCTTGAACGATGAGATTGATTTCGGTAATCCCAACGGCAATGGAAAACAACGAGCAGCTATCGATGAAGATGAAGACAGAGATGAAGATGGAGGTGAAGGTGAAGAATGGAATGGGACTCAGTATGCTGGTAGGAAGCCGAAGATAAGTAAAACAGGGTCCAAGGGAAAGAAACCAGCACGCTCAAAGCGAATTATTAAGCCCGGAGGCAATCCAAAGGTTGCAAAGCTTCTGCTAGCAGTCCTCGGGGAGCTCTACAGTTGATCTCGACTGAGATGGGCTAGTAAGAAAGAAGGACGGAGTCGGAAATCGCATGGAGTTTTTCCTAAGATCCCTTTTTCGCTATCTAAAATTGATAATTCAGACGTCTGGAATGCTTGGTAACGAAGTCTTCACACACTTTTTAACTCCCTTACTTCTTGTGACTTATTCAGAAAACGAGACCTCGTACTCCTTGTTGCGCAATTTGATTTTCTGCCTGACAGCTTTGCTTTGCTTGTCATTTCCTTCCCAATACTATAGAATCCCCCAGAACCTGGTAGGTGTGATTTGCTCTTTGAGGCCCTCGAATTATTTGGACTTTTTACCATGGGCATAGAGCAAGCGAGAATAGCCGCACGAGTTTGTGAAAGCTCTAATGCCTTCAAGAAAGTACTGTGTGACACATCTTGTTTGCTCCATGTCTGACCTTACCTGATTTTGGAAGGAGTCGAAGGGTATATAATCGCCCCCGAGGTCTTGGTATTTTGTCAAATCAAGTTTGACGGTATTCCCCTTCCAAGACAGCAAAATCAACCTTGGCCAAGGATAAGTCACTCCGGAAAAAGATACGCCATTGCACTGCCACTCAAAAGTGTCAAAATGTCCAGAAAACAGAAAGAAATCAAGGTAAGATTTCCTTGCTCTGCCATTTCATGTGATTTGAAACGACCACTAATTCAAACGGCGATAGCCATTCGACATCTGCATACCAGCAGAAACCGACAACATCCTCACTCTTGCAAGAACTGGCTCTACAATCGCAAAAGAAATCGTCAACAATGTCAATATACATCGGAAGCGAGATTTGGCTTTGGCAAGAGAGATGAACTCAACACCAAATTCACTCCCATGCTATCTTGAAGCTTGCTTGGGATACATCCACGGGGATTTGCAAGAAAACCACAAGTGTTGTACCAAATGCGCACGGGGAGGTGGCCGATTCCCTTTCTGTGTTACTCTCAGCGATTGGGTTGGTCGCAAGAAGTACTTTGGGGGTGCTTGTGTCAATTGTCGCTGGACCAATCACCCAGAGGAGTGCTCGCTCAATACAACCTCGAATAGAGATGGCAAAAAGCTGCGAGGAATGGTCGACATGGATCAGAACGATCCTCCTGGTCCGTCTGATGGGAGTGGAGCTCCGGACGATGATGACGATGATATAATGGGCGAGGATGAACCGGTGATCGAAACAAAAGCGCGGGGCAGAGCGAGGGGAAAGGGTAAAACTCAAGTAGTCCATGATGATGATGATGGGAGTAATATGGATGAAAAAATGGCCGAGATTGGAGACGAGGACGAAAGTGATTCATATGATCACAAGGGGAGAGGAAAGCAGTCAGCAATTATCGAGGACGCGGAAATTGAAGCTGAGATCAAGCCAATTCAGCCCGCTGGCTGCAAGTCAACAAGAGGTGTCGCGAAACCAAAGGGCAAGAAACCAGTACTTTCATCACAACCCCCCGGTGTCAAAGTTGGAACTAGCTCTGCTAAAGGCAAGGCGAAAGAAGGAATAAAGAAGAATCCCGATGGTTCTCGGAAGAGAATAACCCAATCGAGATCGACTCAAACAAGCTCGTTGGCAGTGATGGGGGGCAACAATGTTGTGGATCGGGAAGGTCTTTGGGAAAGGTGGTAAATTGTTTTTCGGGTGTATGGTATGGTCTGAACATGCAGCCCCCGTCTCCACTTCAGAGTTCCGCATTAGTAATTGAAATATAAACAAATACTTGAAGGATTTCTGCTACATGAGATGAGATGCTTGTGAAGCGGAACTGCACCATTTGGGAGTCGAACTTGTGCTGGTCAGAGCAACAAAAGTATACTGCGGTTTCGCTAAGAGTACCAGCAGAGCCGAGAAAACTGGAACCACGATGAGCTCTTTTTCTTCCAATTTCACGACGTATTCTATCGAGATCGCTCAGAAAATGGAAGAATCACCTTTGCGCTGCTTATTGCATGATCTCAACAAGTAGACTTTCATTGCAAAGGTTGACAACTTTACCCCCACCCCCTTTCACATTTACAATTACGACGGTAATACGATTTCTGGAAAAGATCCAGTGGTTCTCTTTCGGAGAAACCACCAGATTTGAAGGGTGCATTTCCGTTCAGGCGGGTCTACTTGCTGAGGTGAGAATAAACTTGGTGAAGCAGTTTCACCACAGCTACTTCGTTCTAGCTCGGATCCGAAAAAAGCCTCGCTCCTTGACCGGAGTCGGAATCACACTCAGCCTCTTGAAGACATCAGTTTATTGTAATGTGTATCGCATGGACAATAATTCGCATGGACAATAAAAGTGGCCTAGTGATCCATTTTTGAAATGAATTAGGTCAAGATTTTGAAGGGTTGCGCTATAACATATCCGATCGAACAGCTGTAGCGAACTGAAATACAAAGGCCAAGAGCTAATCGAAAACGGTCCTTCAATCAACAGACAAGGCCCCTAGAAGCTCCAAACAAGGCTCTTAGAAGCCACAAACACGGGAATGTAAACCAAAACTCTGGGTTTTGTGGAGTTTCCAGGGCATTTGCAGGGCATTTTCAGGGCCTGGGTGGTCTTAACTCGCTACAACTATTCATTTAGCTAGCTCAAAAGAAGCTAGCAGGGTACCCTAGCTAGCGTCGAGGACAGAATAGCTTTTCCCAATTTGAGATAATTACCTTGCGTTAAGCCAGAACGTTGGAACACGAGGCGTCTATCGCGATATTGTATAACAACCGTAAATTTGTAAACCTACTTGCGTTGGCTTGGCCCAATTTGATTGAACTAATCACGTTCCCGAGCTTCTGGTGCTCTTCTTATTGCTCCATGCACATTCGCCTCGTCGCGTTTTCCGGCTCGCTTAATTTTGCCATATGAAAACCCTTTCCCAAAGCACAAATCGGTTCGCAACCACTTTCACGAACCTACATCGGAGATTCTTGAAGCTCACAACCACCACGCAAAAACGGAGCTCAAAATGGAAGGAAGTGAGGACGGACGAGTCGACGGTCCCTCAACGGCCCCTCCACACCCGCCTGGAAACCCCTTGGCTTCTGGTGCTGCTCAACAACCAGCCGCCCCGCTACCTTCGCAAGCTGCTCAACCAACCGTCGTTTCTGCGATTGCAACCCCGGCTCTTCAACCGCTTGTCATTCCGAGAGACTGGACTCCCAGCCATCAGCGGGTATACACCGTAAGTTTAACATGACAGTTCTACAGAAAAAGTACTCATTTGGACACAGGGAGGACTTGAACGCAATGAGGCAGAAAGACAAATTGATACGATCTATGTCATCAATTATCCACCGCCCGGTTCGCACGCCCGAAATATTATCGACACTATGGTGCCGCAAAGAGTGTTGCTTATCAAACCCCCCCGAAGCGCCAACCATGCAGCCGAACTCGTGTACAATGTCAAGGAGAAGAACAAAAGACGTTACGGGGAAGCTAATGTGGGTTATATCTATGGCCAGGAGGCTCCGGAATCCTGCACGAGATGTGCGAAGGGCGGTGGAAGATACGGCTATTGCATTACTATTGCCGATAACGCTGGAAATCCTTATTTTTCCGGAGCATGTATGAGCTGCAGAGCGCAAGACGCTACACGACAGTGCTCTTTGGCCCACCCTCCACCTGTAAGAAGACGTACTGGTGGAGGAGGTGGTGGAAATAATGGAGAAGGAAGCAGTGGAAACGGTGGAAATAATGGAGAAGGAAGCGGTGGAAACGGTGGAGAAGTGGCAGGTCTCTCCACTGGACCATTCTCTTCTGCATCCAACACTGTTACCCAGGAACTCAACAAAGACGTTGTAATGGAGGACGATGAGAACCGGGGAACGGCAACATTTGATAACACTCAGTATGCACCGAACAACTCATCTTCTGCGGAGCTTTCGAGTCAAATTACACCAGGAAGCAGCAGCGCCCACTCAACTGGAATCTCTCATGGACTCAACTTGGGACCTCAAGCCGCACCTGAAGATGCTGCGAACAGCAATCTAAGAGGCCGAGCGGTTTACTGGAATCATGTGCTTGATTCTAGAGCTGCAAGTTAAAACACCCGAACTGTTGAAGCACAACACCCATCAGGCGAAAGCATTTCGGATGAGGATGAGCCAATGGGTCCTAAGCCTGGTAGAGTTGGTCGTGGTCGGAAAGAGAGGATAGGAAGAGGTAAGAAAGCGCAAGTCAGTCAAGACCATCTTTCATAACAATTCAAATAGGCGAACTTTAGAGAGATGTGTAAGAATTCCGTAAAATGTACCGCTACTTACAAAACCAGCTCGAATGCGATGTCCTCGTAAGTTACAAATGCTAGTTTAGTAGCACAAGTTCAGTTTTCTTGGAAGGATTTCCCTTTTGTTTCACTTATGAACTTTCCAGTACACTTCTTCTCCTCTCGCTCAAGATATCCGGAATATGGGAGGGAACCACTTCAACCCCACCTCAATATATCTATGACCTCTCGTACTAGATAACGAAATCAGCACCGATGATCGTATTCAAGATTTTGCTCAAAAGACGGGTTATACTATAAAGCTACTAGTCACCGAGGCTAATAAGAGTCTTCCTACTCCAGCAAGCCAAACCCTACGAAAGCAAGATAAGTATCTAGAACACTCCCTTAGTGTGTCTAGTATACTCTAACAAGGGTTTTTATCCCTATAAGTAAGCTAGCTAGGAGTAAAAAGTAGAATTAGAGAATAGTACTCGAGCTCTTTCTAAGCGAAGCTTCGTAGTTTTAAGCACTTTAAAGGGCTATAAGAGTTACGTATCCTCTTTTAAGAAATAGTTAGTACTCTTAGTATTTAGGTAATATTTAAGAATAGCCTTATCTTATACGATTACCTACTTACTCTCTTCTTTTTTTCGCTAGTCCTTTACTTCTATAAAATTGCTTCTTTTAAAAGAATAAGTAACGAAATTAGAAGTTTTAGATAGAGTTTACTACTTTACGTGCTTATATATATATATATACGTTTATAGGTAGAGCGTCTTATATATACTAAAAGTCGGAAACGACTAAATTATAAATTATAAAAGTCAAGTATTTATAGCTAGATTAACTAAAGCCTCTAAGGGATCTAGTGAATCTTCAACTATATTATCCTATTCTCTTGCTCTCTTATTCTATTCTTTTATATATTATATATACTAAAAAAGTATAAGAGAAGAGAGTAGAAGAAGATTTAGAAGAATAAAGGTAAAGTAAGAGAGTAAGTAAATATTTTAAGAAAAGGTTTTTCTTAATACAAGTAAGAGGAGTTTAAAGTAAATATTCTCTTTACTCTTCTTCTCTTCTCTTCTTCTCTTCTTTCTCTTTCTTCTCTCTTATTTATTTAAAAATAATAAGAAGAATATAATACGAGAGTTAGATAATAGAGAGTAAGGATATAATAGCGAGGAGGTAATATTACAACTATATTTACTATAGTCTTAATATAAAGAGAGAGAGATAGAGAGAGAGAGAGAGAGAGAGAGAGGAGAAGAGAGAGAGAACTTAAATTAAAAAAATTATATTTTATACTTATAAAAAGTAACACTTTACGATTCGATTTACCGTTTCCGACGTTTAGTATATACGAGATGCTATAATAGCTTCTAAATTCCTTACCTTTGCAGTAACTTAGAAGAATCTATCTACGTTTAGAGAAAGAGAAAGAGAAAGAGAAAGAAGAGAGAGTAGAAGTAAGAGAAACCATCGTAATTATAAATACAAAACTAACGTTTATTTTACTTCTCTTGAAAAAGTCTAAGCTTTATCGATTATAAGCCTTTTACCTTAGTAGATTATCATTGCTTTATAATACTAATTACCTATTAAAAACTTCCTTATAAAACCGTGACAAGGGCCTTGATTACCTAGGCTGTGGTATAGAACACTCTGAACAGGGGGTGGGCGCTTTGCTTTCGTAGGGAAAGAGGGGATGAAGAAAATAGCTTTGGGTCTTGTTGCATAGCACAAAATGTGGGAAATCATGTCGAGGGTGAGATGCTGTTTAGGTTTTAAGAGCTCGAGGTGTTATTAATTCATAAAAGCCCTCTCTACGTGTATCTCTAAACACAAAACCGCCTCAAAAGATTCCCGACTTCCAAGTGCTGTTGCCCCTCATGGTGTCAACCACAGAGGCGCCAAGTGAAAAAGCCCGAGATCTCCAAAGAAAGGTGGACCCACACAGACAAACATGCTCAAACCTTCTCATGCCATTAGGTTCCATCCCCTCTCCCCGGGCCATTGTTATCCCAAAGTCCCCATTAAAACCCCATTTCCATTCGTCACTTACCTAAGCTCAAAAGTTTGAATCAGATTAGGAAGGCACGAATGCGAGGGAGTTTCCATGGTTCTTTCCTTCGTTCCCCACTTATGGGGATTTCCCAGGGGGGTTTGGAAAGAACGAGCCACCTGAACGAGCACATTTAAAGACAACATGCAGGTGTCGTCCCCTTGAGTAGCTTGACCTGTTTCTTTTTTGAAATTCTGGTCCCTCATTCTTCTTCATCTTTTCTTCATCTTTTCTTGTAAAGGACAACGGGGAAGAGAAGAGAATATATCCATCCATTGAAGCGTGCGAGGGGGGACGACGACAAAGATGAATATGGCTACGATGACATCGACGGCGGCGGCGGCTGCTGCGACGACGAGTGCGACGCATATGGATATGGATATGGATGTTGGGACTTGTAAGGTTGGGAGTGTAAGTCTAAGGTTGTTTCTTTTCGATTCTCTCATTCATTATCGGGTCTTTGGGTGCGGTGCGACTTTGGATTGCGATGTGGGAGGGGTAAGCAAGAGAGAGTTTAATGGGGAACTTGCAAAGACTGCGGACCAATTCGATTCGATTCAATTCAATTCAATCGAGTCCAATCGAGTCCAGCAAGCAAAGCAGACGTTCTCGAATCCTCCTCGAAGCTCCAAATCTCCCTCCATCTCCCCTCCCACCACCCCACCAAAACAACTCCGCCCCAAAAACACCAACTAACACAACCCACAGATGCTCTGGAACTGGTACACAATAGACGCCTGCTTCATCTCCACCTCGTGGCACATAACCTCCAACGGCATGTTCGCCGGCTCCTGCATCGGCGTCATCCTCCTAGTAATGACGCTGGAATTCCTCCGCCGCACAGCCAAAGAATACGACCGTCACATAACACGGCAATTCCAGCGGTCCCTCAGGCGCCCCCCACCCAACCCGAAAAAGTCCTTCTCCGACGACGAGAAGCCGATCGGTAATGGTATGGGTATGGGTATGGGTAGGGGCGGCGCACCGATACAATTCCGCCCGAATCTCTTCCAACAGGCGGTGCGGGCGACGTTCCACATGCTGCAGTTTACCGTGGCGTACTTTGTCATGTTGTTGGCTATGTATTATAATGGGTATTTGATTATTTGTATTATTATCGGGGCGTGGTTGGGGGCTTTTGTTTTTGGGTGGGAGACGATTGATTTGAGGTTTGTCTTCTTCTCTCTCCTTCTCTCCTTCTCACCCCTCTTTCCCTTCCAACCCAAACAAATCAACTGCTAATTATGAAAAAGCGGCATTGGACCACAAGAAGAGGCGACTTTATGTTGTGGTTGAGAAGTGATGAGGGGAGGTTTTGCATTCGATGTTTATATTTAAAAGGATGAGGGGCATGGAGTGGGATTGGAGTAGATGAAAGGATCTACATTTGTTATGAAATCCCCGTTCCATGGTTCTTGGTATACCTTGAGAATTGCCCCGAAATGGTCTTCATGCCCCCTTGAAGCTTGATATGGCCCCGCCTGGGAATTCGTGACGGTTGTCTAAAGGCGTTAATTCTTTTTGAAATTGTCGAGCTTTGCGGGACAATTAGACTTGCGTTGCCGAGTGTTGATTGAACAATTGAAGGGAAAGTCTAGAGGCACCCTTCCCTGGATCAAATTACTGGTGCCTTCCCTATGCAGTGAGTGCCATTTCCGCAAAGCCAATGAATTGAAAACATCGATGGAGCCATTGAGATTGGTATCAAAGTAAATGAAAAATATCTACATGCTTGTCAAAACGCCGTTCCATGACTGGCTTTTTGTAAGCCTTTGGTATACCTCTTTTCCAAACGCCGCCTAAAATGTTTTCCATGTCCTCTCGGATGCTGGTATATGCCTTCCCTAGGATAGCTATGCAGCGTTTGGATCTACCCATTGAGAGTAGCAACAGCAGGAGGGGTATTCTCAACGCCTCGTTTCGAAAGCTTCTTTTTATTCCTCTTCTCTTGCTTATTGCCTTGATTGTTACCACTAGCAGCAACGGCCGTCTTATTCTTCTTCCCCCTTCGACCCATCTTCTCAGGTTCCAAGAGCCCAAGTCGTTCATCTGCTTCTCGTGCTTCGGTTTCAAGACGGTCGAATCCAAGAGCTTTGATTGCCTGTTGGTGATTCTTGGTGTGCAAAACCTCCTGATGTGCAGGTTCTTTGCTGGGAACCAGATGAGCGAGTAGATACTTTGTATTCCCCCAACGATTGTCGAGACTCATGCAAGATGTGATGTATCTCTCGACCACCTCTTTCCATGGAGCTAAACCACCATCAGCTTCGGCCCTGAAACAACTGGAATTCGACTCGGCTGCTGTTGCAATCATGGCACCATCCACCCCAAATTCTTGAACAAGTTGTTCTGCCTCTGCTCGGTTCGCAACATCCCCATTCATGAGACATGCTACGCCGCTTTCTCGGCAGATATCTGCAATCATCCTCAGTTGTTCTCGAATGGCCTTTTCTCGTGGTCGCATGGGGGTTGTTCGACAATGGATTGTGAGACCTGTGATGCCAGTAGCACAGAGTTTTCGAACCAAGACTTCCGTCTTTTCGGGTGTTTCCAGCAATCGTATTTTGACACTGATTCCAATCTCGAATTCCGGAACTATCTCCTTGACCAATGCTTCGAGAATCGAGCATAGTTTGTCCGGTGTTTGTAAAAGAGCAGCGCCCATTCCACCATGTGTACTGAAAGGTTTTGGGCATCCTGCATTTACGTCTATTCCCGCCACATCTGCTGCGACTATTCGAGCGGCTTCAACGGCCCTTTCTGGGTCCGAGGTACCAATTTGGAATATAAGCCTGTTTCCTTCCCGCTCTGGATGTAGACGGTAGATAAGACTCTCTTTTGAGTCTTGTGATGGATCTTTTGCGCCATGCGCATGACCATGCGAGGGGAATCGGGAAAAGTCGATTGTGTTGAGGGTTTCGTTGACCTTTCGAGTGGTTCCAATCATGGATCTATCGACGGTTTCGGGGCCTAGAGAAAAAGTATTAGTAGATGCTAAAAGAAGTAGCTTTCGAGGATACTCACCCCAAACCAAATCTGCGCCATAGTGAAGTGCAAGCAGTCTTGAAGGCAATTCTCCTGACCGGACCATGGGCGCAAGAACAATCTTGCCTCTGTAATCAACTCCCTTTCGGGGGATGGGCACGCGTTTGGCAGCGGAGGTCATGATGGCAGAGGTGAAGCGTTGCATAGCATTGCATTGCACGAGATGACTCCAAGAATGGGTGGTAGAGGCAGGCGGGCTTTCTTGGTGGGTGGAAATAAATTTAGTGAGTCTGACGGGAGAGGTGGACGGGACGCCTTATCGTGAACTCCAGGGCATTTCTTATCGCCGATGGGCATTTATGGTGTTCCAGAGCCTCTCGGCCCAATGGCAATGGCAATGAATGGCAATGGCACAGCACAGGCCAAAAGGAAAAGGCCTTTAGGGTACTGGGGCTGGGACCGGCAAATACAGCTTCACTTCGACACGCTTCACTTCGACACGCTTCACTTCGACACGCTTCAATTCTCCCCCCCCCTTTCCACCTCCTCCCAAACTGCCCTTACTACTCTAAGCACCTGCATCTAGTCCTGTATTGTAGTCAGCATCGTCGGCCTATCGAGTCTAGAAGTTGTTGCTTATAAGTAGATGCCAGCCTCATTGCCTCTTTCAGCCTGTACGCGCTCTCTTGGTGCTGCTAGTATTTCCATTTCCAACTGGCCGCGACAAGCAAGTCGCTGTGCTCTCCTTCCCCTGCACTTCGTCCACCACCGGCAGCTGCGACGTCTTTCGTTCGCCAGCCTGCCCACCCCGGTTCCCACTCTGGCGCCATCCACCCCCTCCACCACCTCCACCCCCTCCAACAAAAATTGCTCTTACTCCCCTTCTCTCGCCCGCTCGGAACAAATCGCTCGACACTTCTCGACTTCCTCCTCATCTCAATCCATCAACACCACCCCCTCTAGTCATACCACCAATATGGCTTCCCAATACAAAGTCCGCAAGGTCGGAGCACCAAACACCTTGGAGCACCGCGTCTTCATCGAGAAGGATGGCGTCCCTATTTCCCCCTTCCACGATATCCCCCTCTATGCCAACCAAGAGCAAACCATCCTGAACATGGTCGTTGAGATTCCAAGATGGACCAATGCCAAAATGGAGGTGAGTGGTTGATTCAAATAACCCCTCCATTCCTCGTTTGACCCCGCACCAAGGCTAACATTTCAATTCCAAATAGATCTCCAAGGTATACCTTCCTACTCATATCAAACGATAGAAACACACCTCCTAATACTCTGCAGGAGGACCTTCTCAACCCAATCAAGCAGGATGTCAAGAAGGGCAAGCTTCGTTTCGTCCGCAACTGCTTCCCTCACAAGGGTTACCTCTGGAACTACGGTGCCTTCCCACAGGTGAGGCCGATTCTCTCGTAGCACAAACCAATCTTTCTGACCCGCCATCTAGACTTGGGAGGACCCCAATGTAGTTCACCCTGAGACCAAGGCCAAGGGTGACAACGATCCATTGGACGTCTGCGAGATCGGAGAGTTGGTCGGATACCCAGGTCAAGTCAAGCAAGTCAAGGTCCTTGGTGTTATGGCTTTGCTTGATGAGGAGGAGACTGACTGGAAGGTTATCGTCATTGATGTCAACGATCCATTGGCACCAAAGCTTAACGATGTCGAGGATGTTGAGAGACACCTTCCTGGTCTTTTGCGTGCTACCAATGAGTGGTTCAGAATCTACAAAATCCCAGATGGAAAGCCAGAGAACCAATTTGCTTTCACGGGAGAGTGCAAGAACCGAAAGTGAGTATTACTTTTCCAAGTGAGAAGGAATAAATGCTAATTATGAGAAAGGTATGCCACTGACATTGTCCGTGAGTGTGCCGAGGCTTGGGAGAAGCTCATCACCGGCAAGACCCAACCAGGTGATGTTTCTGTGTAAGTCTCCATCTGTGTCGTTCTAAATATCTTTTTACTAAACATTTTAGTACCAACTTGACCGTCAAGCAATCCCCCGCTCGTGTTGACTTCAACCAACTCCCTCCTATCCCGGCAAACGAGAGCCTCGCCCCTGCACCAATTGACCCAAGTATTGACAAGTGGTTCTTCATCAGCGGAGCTGCTGCTTAAAGGCTTAAATTGCAGAAAGGACAAGCCATTGGAATTTACTATAACCATAAACGGAATTCTTCATTTACTACTTCGGTAGAAAAAAGGAACTGAAAAAAGGAATAGATGAGCTACGATGCACAAACAATTGAATTTCTCTCCACTTATACGTGAAGTGGTGTTTGTTTCGTTCATATTCTCAAATATCACCCCCCTCCGTTTGTAATGTACAATAGTAATACAATTCCATGATTGGGCGCCATCTGTATACATCCCAAGCACCCCGTGGGGGGATATTTCCACCAACCCCTTGCGAAATCTTGCCAATATCGTAGCAATAAACGCCTTTCCCTTATGCCATTGGTGTGTGTAATACAATTCCAAAATGCTCCCCTTCCAATCGTGGGCAAGTAGCAAAACTCAATTCCCTGTCAACTCTGCTTGTCTTGATAATATTCTCGAATGGCGATCGACTTCTTCCACCACGCCTTTGATGCCTAGTTTCTCGGCGTCGAGGCGCATTTCCTTCCCGTCTTCTGTGGAGGGTAAAGATGTTAGCATCTAATCTGAAATAATGATGTGATGGATGTAATTGCACTCGCAAAGGTAACTCGCGCAGAATATATGCCAGTAAATAACTCCGTCTCATAATCACAGAACCCATTGAGATGCATATCCATCTCCATCTCCAGCAGTTGCAGTTGCAGTTGCAGTTGCAGTTGCAGTCGCAGATCCATGCATGTAGCTAGCAAGCAAGCAAGCAAGCATACTTCCTTGCAAATGAAAAGAATGAATAAAAGAAAAAAAGTGTCCTTACTAAATTTCACCTCGACAAAACTTCGCTCTGTGGATGTCCGCGGGAGCAGCTTGGTGTTGATCTGCATCGTTTGTCGGGCGTCGGGGGGCAGGAAGGAGAGGATTATGCGTGCCGTTTTGGCTTTGGGCGAGAAGGGGTTGAAGACTGTGCGGAATGAGGTGAGGAAGTTTGTTATCATTTTTTTGGCGAGGCTGGGGAGGGAGGTGGTGGATGGTGGATGTTTTTTCGAGGGGAGTTGGGAAAGATGGTTGGGAGCTGGTTGGGAGGGAGCTGGTGGGTTGGAGGGTTGGATGGTGAGGGATTGGATGGTGAGGGATTGGATGGTTGTAGGGTTGGAGGAGAGTTGTGGTGAGGTAGACGTCTGCGTTTGGTGTGGTTAGTATGAGGGTTTTGAGGACGTTCGAGAGGTGGGAGGGTCGGTGGGTACCTGGAGAATTGACTTTCGGATGAGAGGTTTGGCGATGGGGAGGGAGCTTGAGGGTTGACGGGTGGTTTGTCGCGATACTAGTACGGAGTATCTGATATCGGTCGATTATTTTTGGGGTCGGGTGCCAAGACCCAAGACCCAAGACCGAGGACCCCCTTGTTCTTGTCAGAGCTCGAGAGCTCGAGAATGACAGACAGCTCTGTTTCTTGTTTTAAAATGGCATGAGAAGCGAAAGAAATAAATAAAACTTTCGAGCTGGGTTTTGTTTTTTTTTTTTTTTTTTGGTGTAGTTCTATATACTTTTTTTTTCCTGAGAGACGGATTAATAGGTGCTGGGTTTTTGCTAATTAATTCTATGCTTTAGATGGCGAGCCGCTTGCTTCTACCGCTTCCACCTTAAATTAAGGGTTTTAAGATGATTAAGTATTTCTTTGAAATGTTTTTCTCTCTTACTGAATACTGTGTGAGAGATATGTACGCTGGTTTCAGCGAGTATAATATACTTGATAAAAGATGTTATTCTAGAAGAAGTTATATAATTAAATTAATATAGGAAGTTACGTGAAAATAAAGATACTCGGTGGCTATTAGTTATATTTATCTTTGAGTTACGTTTCCTTTATTTTACATAACTAATTTGGGCGTTTTAGAAGATAACGTGGGGATAAAGAGTGTTTTGATATATATAGAAGGATGATTGAAAATCTTATTATACTTAAAAGTTTAGATACTAGCGGAAATCTCTTGGAGAATATATGCTCGGAAAGATACTCGGTGATATTTAATTGCGTTGGATTTCTAGAAGATAATGGCTCCCTGTGCGGACTCTTATAACTTCTGATTACTGCTCTATCACAAGGTGTTATATTAACACGGAGGAGTAAGTACCCAGATCCTCACTTACTTACTCGCATTTAACTAGAGGTTGTGACACTTGAGACACTTGAGATTTAAGGACAAGGGAGTCAACAAAAGTGTTGTAATTTATGCAATCATTCGCTCCTTATTGATATTTTCTTCCTAAGCGGCGTGGCGAACAATAGAATATGTATATATTATATCGTAGGAATTAATATTGTTTTGGGCCTTGTATGCGAAAGATTGGAAAATTATTAGGTCTGCTGAATATGGAATCGTGAGAAAATGTCTAACTTTGTCGTATCCCTCCTAATTTCTAGAGTTCGCATCTTTCAATTTCTCCGGGTCTATAGAACGTCGCTGCGTTTTGGAGGCAATGGGTATGCTGCTTGACTGAACCCGGGAATTGGGACTTCTGAAACTTAACTACATGGTATTAGAACTATGTTTGTTCTGTTTTTCTAATGGAACTAAAAGTTTTAAGAGATTTGTGAAAAAGAACATAAACCCTCTACAACTGAAAACGTCGTTAAAAGCTCTCTGTTGATATCATCCTGAATAACCCCACCAAACTAATTAAATTGCCAATGAAACACACCAAGATTCCAAGTCTCATCAGCTTCAATCAACCAAATTAAAGTTTCCCAGTTTCAAACCTCATCAACTAACTCAAACTCTCAAAAATGGAGAAATCTAAGAGCGCCAATTACCAATGGGCAGGAGTAGTCCGCCTCCACAAACTCACCGGACTTTAGTGAAGAGGAGGTGATGATGAAATATCATTATATTATTGGAAACCTCAACTTTCCTCCAGGTCTTATTTCCTCGGGCTATAAGAATATAAAACTGCAAGATAAGCGCCTCGAAGTCAGGGCGCTTGAAGGTGAAGAAGGTAGTGGTTATGCCATCAAAACTTACTTTGATTGGGCGGATCCAAAGGTAATTCATACTAGTTGTATGTTGGAGAGTTAGACACTAATTGTGTGGGTTAGGAATTCACAGTTATTTTGAAGAAGGAAGACGAGCCTATTCCAAAGTCGGGATTTTCAGCAAAGGACGAGGCTAGGTTCATTAAGCTTTATACAGAAGCGAAGACACCAGGCGAAGAGGGATTCGAAAAAGAGGAACCTGTTACGAAAAAAGAACTAGTATATGTAAGTAAACCACGTCACATGTATAATTTTTATTTCACCGATCTTTTAAAACCTGGTACCAGGAGACAATCCGCCATCGGTTATTTAAATTCTTACAGCGGGAAAAACACCAAATAATCAAAACACTCGACAGCATTCTCAAACAAACAACAGAAAGAAATCGGACTCGATCCCTCTGGTTCCAATCTAGAGGAAAAGCTAAAGGAGGTGGACGATTATGAAGATTACCCTCAGCGAGTCATGGTTCTTGAATTGCATTTGCATTCCCTCGCTATCGAGGCAAGGAAATGGGCCCATTCTTACCTACAGTACAAAGAGGACATTGGATTCTACAAGACGAAAGAGGGGAAGGAAAAGATGTTGAAAACGTTGGATGGGTGGCTTGAGACGAGCAGACGAAAGAATAGACTACAACAGAAGCGCATTGAAAGCGCGAGACCGCGTGATAATAAAAGGAGAAGCTCTGCCGAGGAGTTGGGAGGAGCGCAGAAGAGACAAAGAAAGGAAGCTTGAGTGCTTCGTTTTCCGTAATCGTATGGCATTATGTACTCTCTCGCTGCCGCCGTTTCACAAAATCGTCTAGTGTAATTAAGTTCTTGAAATCCTCGATTCGTGTTCTGGTATGCTTTATTCACTAGTTGTGATATTGACCAACCATGTCACTGCTTTGTAGTATTAAGCAATAAGTCTTGTAATTTCAACTGTCCTATATGTTCTTCGCAAGTATTTAAAGTAGTAAAGTCAATTAACTAAAGTTTGGAACGTTCTAAGTTGTTAGAGTATAGGTTCTTATCAATGTAATTTTTGTTTGATTTAAATACCCCAGATATTTCTGGATACTAAGTTAGCTAAAGAGAGTAATTTATAACTAATTCTTGGTATGCTAAGACAAGATTAAGCAATGTTGTAATTGTTGAATAAAGTATAAAAGAACAAAAGGAAGAATGTAACTTTAAGACAGATGCAATATCGTAAACATCTCAGATAATCCTTTCTTTAGATTTATTGATTTATACTAAATAGACTGAGGTACAAAGCAGCTAAGTTCTAATTTTTCACGACCTATTACTAGGTCTTTGAGAATTTTCATATTAGACTTCAAACCAAAAGCATTAGAACTGTTACTCGGTTGTTTTTAAGTTGGATTAAATAGATAGCTTCTATATTTTCATACTGGAAGAGTAGGAAGCCCTTGAAAATCACTCAACTAGTTTGCTGTCAGCTAAATATCAAACTAAGTAGTAGAGGAAAAGAGCTTCTTCAATGACTTATATTTCATAGATACCTCGATAGAAACTGTGTCAAAAGTAGGAAGGTACCTATGGTTTAGAAAAGATTGTGTGTCGCAGCGAGGTTACCTCGAGCTACAGGTTATCACATCCCTTCCAGTTCGCCCTCACTGAATTTTGCTTCAAAGCCCAAATGGAGAAGTCAACGCTCCTTTTAAGACGGTGAGCGCTGCACCTACGGATCCTATTCATCGCGATGAGGATATTTATACGGACGCTAACCGGTTCAATCCAATTCGCTTCACACCGCCAAGCCTCGTGCGCAGTATTTTCAACCCGGAACGAAGCGAACACAATAGCAGTACTAAAAAAGAGCAGAGTGACGGCACACCAAAAATCGAGAGCGGAAACAAAAACAAATCCACAGCGACCTTGGACGATGCTTTTCTAGAATTCGGCTTCGGCAAGCACGCCTGTCCCGGTCGCTTTTTTTGCCTTGAATGAAATGAATATATTTGTGGCACACATGGTTTTGAATTATGAGGTTGAATGTTTGGATCGCCGGCCTGAGCTGACTAAGGTTCTTTGGTTGAAAGTCCCGTACAACGACGGTAGAGTGTGTGTACGCAAGGGGTCACAAGTCCTGTGGGCAGATGAATGAGTTTGTGCTAGACAAAGATGTGGGGGTGCAGGAAAAGATGTGAAAAGTCAGGTATTAATGTAGCAGATGAGGAAGCTCGAAGTGGTAGGGTAGGAAAACAAAGCTTATCAATGTATCGAAGTATTCCCCCAAAAATCACCTTTTATAGAACTCTACACAAAGACTCTAACTCGAAAATCATATCTAAATTTATTGGTAAAGTCCGAGAAATTGGTGAAAACCTTTTATTATTGAACAATCCTGGCATTTCAGAAAAAATACACCAGAACTCGTTTCCTAGGCTCCTCGACTTTCAATACCACTGCTGTGTCTGTTTCCGCTGATCGTTGTGTGCCATTATCAAGTCCATACTCAGTCTCTAAAACGGTAGAAAGCTCCAGACCACGTTCTAGCCCCACTTGAAATAACCCCGCAATACTAAGTGCCAGCCCAAACCACCATATAGTCTTCAAAGCGCTGATGTATACGCCTACAACCTCAACCCAAACATTTGGATCGACTAACGATTTCATTCGATATACTTAGCTAGCAAAGGAGTAGGCCGCCCCATTATCCAATTAAGCTCGCAAATCGAGAGATGAAACTCGAAATAAATTGTTGTGAAATACGGCATTAAATATAAGCGAGGGCAGCGTCACACCCCATACAAAACCAAATGTTTTGATGAACGAAAAGACCGCTAACGCAGACGTAACGTCAGATTCTGGCAGTACAGCTAGAACTGCAGGAAGAACAGTCGAGACCGTCATACCAAGCACTGCTGTGATAATCTCGAAAAAGACCCGGCGGCACTGTTTGTTACTTCGAAGACAAATTTCCCGGTCAGATTGCAGCGCTCGTCAAGGAACTAAATGACCCGAATTCAAGCAAAGAAATCCATCTCATGATCAGTATCAGATACTCTACTACATTTAGAGAACAAATCATGTGTTTAACCAGCCGTATTTTATAGACGCAGTGGAGAATCCACCAGTACTCGATCCTTTCACCAAAATCCAGCCACAAATCGAGATTATGAACACTGTGCGGTTTCACACTTTGAAAGAGGCTGCGGAAGAGCAGGCAGACTCGCCCCAACACCTAGTAAGGTACGCATAGTTACTTCCAATGAAGTACAAAGAACTGACTTTGGTGTAGGTGTGTGTACATGAACATAACAGTCAAGGCGGATTTTGACACGCTCAAGGAAGCGTCGGGTCTCTACACAGCAGGATTTAGGACCTTTGACAATCCCCACCCCATCAAGTCCGTCGAAAATGGACTGTTTTCTTTAACGCTCCAACCATACTCCCTCTCCTTACTTGAAAAATCTGCTTCCAACAGCGGAAACTCATTAGGTCTCAATACCAACAACGGTCCATTTGCCTCAGTCTTACTAATATCAATCTAGAGAAACAAGAGTAATGGCGATGTCGTACTTGATTTTACGAGAAACGCAACCAAGGACATCAAGCTAAAAGCCGAAGCGAGGAATACACTTATTCCATAGGTATACATAAACTATGCTTTTAGTCACCAAGGTCCCGTTGGATCTTACGGAGCTAAGAACCACGAGAAGTTTCAGACGGCTTCCAAAAAATACGACCCAGAAGGTCTATTTCAGAAGGGCTGTCCAGGCAGGTTCAAGTTGTTTACTTAAAGAAACTATCCCCTCGTACTGTTTATTTAGTAGCTACTCTTGCTTTGTCATGTTCTGTTTTGAATAAAATTATCAAAAGGGTTTCCATAGTCCTATCAAATTTTATTCTCCCTTTAAGACTAGTTGATAAAGCGTAATTAGAAGCTCGTCGGTCAACCCGAAGAATATGTGTGCCCGTCGAAACTCACAATCTTTTATGCCTCATGAATAAATTCGAAACAATTTCTCTATGCAATAGTGTGATTGAAGGCACTAACCTACTTTAGAGTACCCGAGGTGCTATTTCTGTGGAAGCACACGCGTCCGCAATTGCAAAGCACTCGACATTGCAACCCTCTCCCACTCCAATGCTGGTTAGTATCCTTGTCAGCAGCACTACAGCTCACTGGCCGCTCAAAATGTGCCAGGATGCAGGGGAAAAGCGAATCACTCAATGGTGCGAGTTGTTGTAAGACGGCTGAGCCCAAAATCACACTGCGTTCTATTTGCTCGCGTCTCAATCCTCAAATCTTCCAAGACACGGGTATTGCACCAAATACCACATTTTTAAGACCAATCTTTCTATTTTCATCATCCTAAATAAACCATGTGTTCAATAGCAGTGAAATTTGCTGTTTTCGCTTACATTAAGCTCCCAGTGTTTCATGGCTGGTCAATTATCGACCTCAACAATGGTGAATGGCGTGAGACAGTCGAGATGTTTGTATTGTTGACGGAGGTGCGAGCGCTCTGGTCGATTTGAACAAAATGGTGGTGGTTGTAGAGCGCAACGAATTTCTAGGTGGCGGAACGCACACCTACATAAATCCGGAGACACAAGCTACTGTGGACATTGGTGTTGTCATTTTCCAGTCATTTCCAGTTGTGTTCGATTCTTTTGTCAAGCTCAAAGTTCCCTTGTTGAACATGTCGTCAGTGGATGTCAACAAACCGGGGGAAAAGACAAATTTTTCTTTGCCAGCAGCCATGTTCAACACTATACGACGAGACGCTGGTTTTCGAGATGGCTCTGTGGTTTACCGCAATTTGCCTTCAGTGGAAGCGGATGCTTTTCAACGTTTAGCTGTGGTCTTATCAAAATATGAGTACCTTCTTGAGGGTTACAACCTTCCAGGTCCAGTCCCGGAAGACTTGTGAGTGCCTTTCGGTGCATTCCACAAAAAGTAAAATCTCACAGCCACATTTCCTACGACTTATCAAATCAGCCGAGATTTGCTCCATGTATCGACAATTTACGCAATGAAGTATTTCAATCTTGATGACCTCCGATACTCGAGTCAGGGCTACTTTACACACGCACATGGAAACAATTCGCAGTTGTATGAGAGAGCAGGAAAGTACATTGGAACTTCGAATGTTCTTCTCCAATCTACAATTGTCTCAACATATCGACAAATTACGACATCAGGTCGACCCGAACTCCTGGTTTCTACGAAAGATTAAGGTCTGAAATTATTATCTTGTAAGCAAATTCTGCTCACTACCCCCCCCCTACTCTTACGAATCTCTCGGGATGGGATTTGACAACTAAGGAGAAAAATGTATTCTTATAGTATATTACTGTAAATGGATACTGGACGGGACTAGTGAAAAATGTGGGATCGAATGAGAGCGCTACCATATTCAGTTCGGCTGCACATACCTCGTTCAATATCCCAGTTTTACCAGCCCTGTAGCAAATAGGACCAGTGGCAGTTCAGGTATTGACGACGTGTGGTAAGTCGAACTCAACTTGTTACTCTTTCCTAAAAACGAAAAACGCTAACTTCAATATCTCACCCATTAGGTGGCTCAAATTTTCAGCCAATAACCCGACAATGAGTGACGCCCAAGTGAAAGCGTATGCCGTGAGGCAGATCAACACAATTCAACGAACGAATAATGCCACCATCACCAAGCCCGAATGGCTGATATTCGAGTCACATACGCCATTTCATCTCCAGGCTTCTCCGGAGGCAATCAAAGAGGGTGTTTCCAAGGATCTAACCGCTCTCCGAGGAGGACTTGATGGGAAACTATTTTACAGTGGTGCAGCATTCAACACGCAATATAGCATCCTGCTATGGCGATTCAACCGGGATGTGGTTATCCCAATGGTGATGGGGTCGACATGATGAGTTACGAATGGTTTTTTTGTAGTTGTCTACTGCTTTTCGTTAAACTCTTATGATACTTAAGCTACTACAGTGCTAAGTTACGAAATTCGCCACTCTGGTTTATCATAGCTTCATAACGTTCTTTTGTCACCCACCGAGGATGGAGGTAAACCAGGATCTCCCCAATCATTCAATTAAATCTAAATTTTAGCCCCGCAATAGAGGAGCCAGACATTTCTCTCTGTACTCCCATTTGATTTGAGTGAAATGATAACGAGTCGAAGGGCTGAATATAGCTCCAAGAGTTGAATTTCGGCCCCTTAACGCTCCTAGGCTGTCTCCATTCGCTAGCGAAAATAAGCAAGTATCGGAAACGGGGGCTAGGAAGCACTGTCTGGTCCTCTGAAAATCTGCCTCTAGTTCCCTAACGAAAGAATCATCAATGTAACAACAAGCAAATAAACTGCGAACCCAATAAGGTTAACAGAGAGAGGTAAAAAGCTGTGGCCCCATCAACGTGATGAAGAGTTTTTAGGGTTTGTTCGACGTCAGCAGGAGAGACTAAGTGCTGTTGCGTCCTAGAGATATAAAAAGACCATTAGACAATTTTAAGGACATCTTGGACAAGAAGAGACAAAGAGAGATAGGCAGGTGGAAAGAAGTAAAGAGAAAGGGGAGGTGAGCGAGGAACGATAAATAACTGCCATCTCAAAGTAAAGTTTTAATAAAAGAGGAAACTAAAGTCTAAGCTTAAGGTAAGGTGAAGTTTAAATGTGGACAAGGAAGAAGCGGGAGCCATAAATTTATAAATACGAAGAGGAGGCCAAAAAGAGGTCAAATAGATCATAGCAACCCTTTCCAGAGACTTTCCGAGCGACCAGAATAACAACCCAAATAATTTATGAAGCTTAAAAGAAACTGTTGAAATGTGAGAAAAAGTTCATGAACGAAATAGGGACAAAGTGGAGAATAAATGGAATGTAGTTGAGATGTGGTATTGTACCCCACCGCAGTAAAGCAAGGCTTCTGGAACTCCTTAGAGTAAAGGGACCATTTTGCCTATAGCGAGACTTCTATTGCCCCTCTACCGCGAACAACACCCAACGCAATGTTGGAGAGAAGAAATTCAACAAATGTGATTCTGGAGTCTTTGCATCCAAGATACTGTGGCTAGACAACAACAACCTTTTCGGGTCCCTTATTTGTAGTGACAAGGCTATTGAGAGCATAAAGTTCACCTCAAGTCCAAAAGCCCAATATTGTATACAAAGGTTTCTACAAGCATAGGAATTCATTATTTTATGCTTTCGCCTTCCACATATAACCTTATTTAACTTCCGAAACGTCTTGCAATATGAGTCTCTCAGAAACTAGAACTCCAAGCGGAGTTTTCAGAGCAAGATAATAAATCTCTCCCATGGAAACAATGATTCCCGTCAATAGATGAGACTCGAAGAAAAAAAAGAAAGCGAATCTTGCAGACAATTTGAATCTATACTTGCAACCATTTCTCATCTGGAAAAACAAACCTCCTCTAACAATTTACAGGTAAGACGATTCAAAGCCATGACATCAAGGTATAAGAAAGATAGGCGAGAAGAGAAACGATATCACAAAAGCATCTTACTATTTTATGACATGCCTTCCCCAACCCACATTAATCCGTTCGTCCTTCGGTCTTGTGGTCTTCTATTCTCTCCATCTTGACCTCGGTAAATATCCACTCGCCATGAAAACTAGTTTGTGATACAAAATTTCATCACAAAAAATCACACAAAAGAAAGAAGGCCAAAAAGGCGGTCTAATCCCCATCACCAAAACAAAAAGACATCCCACTTTCCACCCATATACGAACCAATGCCATCCAAGTATCAAACCACGAACCCCAAAAAGCGACCACCAAGGTTCCGGCCTTTCCTCTTCTTACCCTCCCCCCTCTTACTCCGTACCAAGAAAGGTGCGATGGGGTTCCCCCCCCACGGCCAAAGGTCCCTTTTTCGTCATGCCCTCAAGTCCATCACACATCAGGTGGGGTCATTCCGAGGGGTAAACCCAAACCTTATACATCGCAAATCACGAAACTCAAAAAGGTAAAAAATGCAGAATGGTATGCAACACGCGATACCATCCTGCCCGTCCAGAAATTCCGAAACATGCAATTGGATTAGGTAAAAAAACTCAATCGATAACAATCCGGAGAAAGCGAAAGAAAGCCAAGAGAAAGTTTAAAAAAAGTAATAGGAAATAGGCGAGATATGACAGAGGTCATCCATCCTAGCTCCCTCTCGGGGTAGGCCGTACGAGGGGAAGAAACTTGGATATTCCTTGCCTGCTGTGTGATAAAACATGTGACCTAGCTAGCACACATTCACATCACATCTCCGGCTCAGATTCGATTCCAGACTAGCTAAAAATCAATCCAGGGAAGAGACAGGGTGTCCCTTTCGGGTAGGATACGTACAAAGGAAATGCAAATAGAAACAAAATAAAATAGCGCCGAAAGACCCAAAAGGCTGCGCCTTCCAAGGAGCCAGATATTGAAAGTTCTTGTATGACGGACAGGACAGCACGACACCCAACGAAGAAGAAAAAATGTCAGACTCCTTCGAGTGAGTTTGCATCCCTCCAATTAATTATATTGATCCCCCTTCAATTTCGCACAGATGATTGGAATCTAGTGGAATGGCGTCTTTAGCTCGTCATCATTCTCCCGGTAGCCTCCCCGCGCGGGAAACGAGGATGCCACGTTTTACACCAAGGAAGTGCAAAAAAAAAAAAAAGGTGTGGGTGGTTCCTTGAACGCCATTTGGGAGTAAAATCAGAGTTATTGAAGATTGGTGAAGAAAGAAGGGGGTGCGAGATGGAGAGTAACCCCAAGCAGCAGGTCGTTGAATTAGGAAGGAGTGTAAGCATACTCGCATACATCTGGGGAGATCTCGCCAAGCCTTAGAAGCTCGTGGACCTCGTGGAGCTGTGCGTCCCCGATCATTTAAATCAATGCGGGGGCCAAAATATCTTCTCCAGCCGGAGGTCGGTCGGGAAGTTAAGAAGCTGTGCTGCGAAGATAACGATGTCTGGACTCTGCATGCTGTAATCGTGCAGTTGTCTCTTGCTATCTCAAAGAAATGCAGCTTGTACTCGCTGCTTCGCACAGTAAAACAGCTTGCGTTCTGGAAGGTTATCTCCATCAATGAGAAAAGAAGGAAAAAGCTCCGAAACGTTCTAAGGCCTCTCGTAAAACATAGACCTGCATCGGCGCCGATATCATATCTAGTGGCAATGCGACGGTCCAGGTTTAGATTTAGACACTTCTAAAGCATGACAATGGGCCCTCGTCCGAAGCCACAGTGTTCTTTTTTGGGATACACTGCACACAATATCTGAACCAGCGCCGTAGACATGCTTCCTCATCCAACAAATCATGAAGTCTGAATAGTCCGCACCTTGGATAAAATGGGGCGTGAGCAGAGCAAATGATCGTATATGTGGCGGATGATTCGCACGGGATGACGCGAGAAAAGCCGATGAAGGAAGAGAAGGTTGTTTCTTGATCGCGGATATGCGAGCAATATCTGAGCGTCGAGAGTTACCATCTTGGGGGGAGGAGGGCTGTGCCATCTGGTATATAGTAAGCTTTGGTGTTACCAAAGAGACTGATGACAGCGATGTGGACTTCTCTATTCAGCTGGAACAATCCTTGCCTTGGGGGGGGGGGGAAGAATAGAACCTCTTTGATCGCCGTCTAGTGTCACTCAGTTTCCTAGAGGCTCCGAAAGAACGACATATGAACGAAGAACGAAGATCGAGGGAGGCGGAGCCATCTGATGGTGTGGTGTTGTCAGCCCCTGCAATGAGGGGTTGGCCTGGGAAAAGTATGCGATGATGCGCCGAACAATGGTTCATGGATGCTGAGATATTGCCAGGCATCTTTCAGAATCTACGATCGAATAAAGGAAGCACAGCGGCGAAGAACCTGAAGTCGAACCACCTCCACCACAGCAAAAGGCATGACCCTAGCATGTTCCTCGGTAGGATCCAAGTTCAATGAACCATCGATCCTCCCGCTGAAAGTTCAGCCAGTCATGCATTTGGGAAGACTGTAACGTGCCTTTGAAACGACATCGAAGAGCTTAAACCGACGATCTGAAGAGGAAGATTAGAAACAACGTAAGACGGATGGACATCGAGATTTGAGATGGGAGCGAAACCAAAAAATTCCTTCCATGGCATATGCTGTCAAAACAGTGGTTTTCCAGAAGATCCGGTAACACTTTGCCTATTTTCCGAGCCGTTGTGACTCGTCGGAAAGTTGCGAAGCCGAGAAGTCTAGAGACGATAGAGGAGGTCCTAGTCCTGGCGCGACCAAAAAGAAACTCCGTACTGTTCGACTTTGTGATGTGACTTGAGTCTTCGACTCTTCATCTGGATTTAGTATTTCTGGTGGATTCGGCAGTTGGTCTTTGGCTTAGTCAAGCGGTTGGTCCGCGGCGCGGCACTAATTGTGATGGCTGGGCTGGCAAGTTGGACTTTTGGAAGGCATCGTGATGCTGATCTCACACGCCCAGCTGCCCAAGCTTCTGGTTTTCTAATTTGAGTGACGGTGTCGCATGGCAATGGGTGACACAAATGTGGGTTGGGTCGTGGGGATACTATCCGCCACGGGACTGTATCTAAAGAGTTCATCAAGACGAAACATCTCAATGGTCGAGAGCTGGTGGTAGCGTCGAATCGGTTCTTTGTGGTGCCTTGAGTTGCCTGCAAGAGCCGGTAACTCGTAAGGTCGTCTGCAGCGTGCATTGAAGCACCATGCTCGATGCCCTGGTCACTTCGAACCACTGATCGTGTCTACTACTCGAGTAGGCGAGTAGGCGAGTAGGTAAGGGGTAAATACAGCAGTTGGAAAAATATTCGCAGGAACGTTATCTCAAATCTTGAGTCTCGTCGTCTAGGTTGCAAAGGATCTTGCTCGGGTATCTGACAAATAAGGATAGCACCTTTTACGGGAGGAGTCGCAAATGCAAAGTTGCCTCCCGCGAAGTTCAGAAATTAGAAGAGATTGAATTAGAGGATGATGAAATGTATACGCCTCCGTAAACGTCGTCATTTCCACCATTCATTCTCTGTGCCGTCAACTCATCCGTCTCATTCCCATTGGCCGTGAAAGTTTTATATATTGGTTTGTGGAGATGATAAACTGAGACAAAAATTCTCCGTGGGCAAGTCGCGACTATAGGTATTATGTTCTGTATTATGTTCTGGAACATCGGCTCGATGCGGTCCAACAACGACTGTGCGACGAAATGTCAAAGCGAACAAATATAACCAAGTCCTGGCTCTTAGTTGTTTCTGAGCTAGATCTATTTGCCCCGACGACCCGTTCGTCGGATATCTGTCAACGTCGGAGTCTCTTCCGAGCACCGATGTCAACTTGAATTTGATGCTCAGACATCTGCCCAGTCACCTGAGGGTTCACGTACCGGTACACGATACACGAGTCTTCGACGAGAAGGTGTAGTCCGTACGGGTGTGGTGAAAACGGGGACGTTATCTCTTGAGCTGGAATCCACAACTACAGTTCGATGTTGACCGAACTGCCGATTGAAGATGTGAAGCAAGAAAAAACAAAGACATGCTGGCCACGCCGTCGTTTCAAGACACCTCGAATTTGCGTCTGCAAGATGCGGTCGGTAACTAACAGCTTGGCAACGTGTGCCAATGTTGCATAGTAGCACAAAATAGTGTTACACTGCAGCTGTCAGAAAAGACAGGCTCAAGTTGGTGATCTGAAGGTGATCTGAAGGTGATCTGAAGGTGATCTGAAGGTGATCTGAAGGCATGAGAGATGGTCGGGACTCGGGATGCGTTAATTCTTGAAGCTTTTTGGAAAGAGAGGCTGGGCTCTTGGGAGTTGAAACTTTGAAAAAGATCTCTGTGAGAAAGGACCAGCCAGCGCCCTGGGAGAAGAAGAACCTTGAAGGCGGAGGTCGTGAAGCAGGAATTGAAGCCCATTGGCCTCGCCCTGATCATCCCCGCTGTCGCTTGAAGCGAAGTGTTTCTCTCCCATGAACCCCAGGCCATCTTGGCAACGCGTGGTCCCGCCGCCTTCTTTCGGCATGATGAACAGATATAGAGGCATTCTGGGATACACCGTGGAATGCCGTTGAACTTAAGGCACGTCACTTGGGCGCCGAGTAGCTGGATATACGAAGGAATAGAGACAAGTACGTACGCACTGTGATGAAGAGAAAGAGCCGAGTCGAGACTTCGTGGGGTTGAGGAGGGCGATGGCCGTAGAAGTGTATGTACTTCTGAGCGGGCATACAACTTCAGCCTGCGGTGCATGTGCAGCCATGTGCAGCCGATGCGATGCGAGTTGCAAAGGGCACTCCTGAACAAGGGCTTGATTTGATAACTTTTGATGCATGAGAAAACAGTGGCGGGGGATGCAAGCGAGGGGGTTTTGATCCCGTATAGACTGGGGTAATCTATAGCACGGGGGCTAAACCCGTTTTTAAACTATGCGCGATGGCTTTTGAGAAACACCGTCTCTCATTATTCCGTCGAACTTATATAAAGTATACATCCGTAGTCCGTCATCGGGCGACTTTCGGGGTCGTGGGAGAAGGCCGTAAGCTAGAACTGTCTTCGGCTAGGCTCTGGATTTAAGCGGGCATGGATGGGGAGGGAGACCTTGTGTGGTGCAGCTAGCAACGCAGCGAACTCGTATGTCAATGCAAGGCAGGAAAAGAAAAGAGCTAGCAGTAGGCAAGGCAAGTGCAAACTAGTCTAGTTCATCAAACTGCTGCAACTGCAGGCTGGACAGTTGCGGGGAGTCGTCTGGAGATGTTTGTTTTTCGGCTCTTGGAGAAGCCCCCCTTGACATTTCTCAGAACTCTTGAGAAGAAGGTTGATCTTCTCTTGCGAGAAGTTGAAGTTGTCCATCTCATTCAAACACCTGGATACTCCTGATCAGTGATCAAGCGTGTTAGGATTGGCTGGACACGCCACCATCCAGAACGATTGAGTAATATCCTCGCCTACCCTCGTGAGATACGATACCCTGCGGAAGACGCATATGCCTCACAGTGACATCCTCCCATGTTGGATTTTCAGAGCTGCCTTATCCTTTGTGTGCCACTACTTGTCACTGCATAACATAACCAGAAAACTGGCCAGCTTTTTTCCTTGCAGTAATTGTCTTTCCATATTTACCGCGTACTAGTAGGGATTTGGTGTTGTGGTATAGTTGGAGCAATTGCCTGTCAGCCTGCAAGCAACCTTGGCTTGAACATCATCGACAGCACACTCTCACTCACCTCACTCCTTCCTCTTCCCATCATCTCTTACACTTGCAATCACCTTCATCACCGATACCACCGGACAATCTCTTCTGTCTGTCTTACTTCTGTTAGAATTAGCTGCGCATTAGCAAGAGAAGAGCTAAAATCGATCGCTCATCTCCAAACAACAGCTTCCACGGCAGACGTACTAGTAACTCACACTCTTGCACCTCGCGGTTGACGATTCCGGCAAGCTAGACAAGCTAGACAAGCTAGTCACCAGTAGTCAAGCCCGACTCGACCACGCTTCTCCCCTATTGTATTGCCTATTGACGCTACTGATTTGGATCGCCCGTCAATTTCAACGCCCTCCCTTTCCGCCCAGGGTCCAAGCTGGCAGCCTCTGCTCTCATTCTCCGCTGAACACCCAGCTCTCTCTCAGCCCAGCCCAACCTGCGACGCCTTGACCACGCTAAGATTGTCGGTGGTATTCCCTATATGTCCTGACGGGTGGCCGTGGACTAAACAACCAGGCGTGTCCTTGAAACGACCGGCAAGCTCACAAGAGCAGAGAGATTCCACTCCACTTCCTTCCAAGAAAACACCAGGAGCCTTCCCAAGCGGCTTGGAAACGAACATTCGATCGGCGTCAGTGGAGACTCCAAATTCAGACACTCGAATTGGCAGACGCTTTGAACCCACGCCGGCAGTCTCTCTCTCCTTACTCCAGGTGATCTCCTGTCGACATAAAAGTATTCTCACCACCTCCCCTCGCCCTCCCTTTACATGTCGAGGAACGCTCTGCTTGGGACTAGTCTTTCTTACCGGGGTCCCTTCACGCCAACCACCAGTAGCTCGTCGACGCAGAAATCCAAAGAAGAGACCCAGGTACAGGCATTGTATGAGCTCGGCCTCCTTACCCACACGGACAAGGGCAGCAGCAGGAGGCGAGAGAAGGACAAGGGCAAGGAATTGCCTGGTGGATCCCGCGTTGCAGGATCACATCCCCAAAAGGGTACGCATACCTCCGTTTGAGTAACTCCGTACTTCTTTAGCACTATAGCGACACAGTCCTGCCCTGCACTGCAATCTGCAAGCAAGACTTCGTGTCATCTAAATCCTCCTGCCCATGGATTCATTCTCGGACTATTCCAGTCAACGTCGACTAATCCATTCTTCTGCAGGCTCATACTCCAATTCGACCAGTTCGAGTCGCCTCGACCGTTCGACATCGAGAAGAGCAGCGCCGCCATCCGTGAGAGAGAATAAGGAGAACAGCAAAGGGTCGAGAGAACTGCGCAACCGAGCAGGCGGAGGAATGGCAGGTATGCTGGACGCCGACAGAAGCCGCACGAGGCGGGAGCGAACATTCGTCGGCAGCGAGTGTGCAGTCTGCGAGGAGCCGCTGGAACACACTCTTCGCGGCGAGCGTATCCTCCAATTTTCGTGTGGGCACGTCTCCCACGAGGCCTGCTTCTACGAGTACATCAAGGAGTTCGAATCACAGTATTGCCCGACCTGCAATGCACCGTTGGGCTTGGATACTAGTCGGGGAGGCAATGTTTTAGACATTGGTAAGACGTTCGGCACTGGTGCGTTAAGACTCAATTTTACTGATCATCCTGCTATTTCAGAGAAGCTAAGTAGTATTGTGCGATCAGTTGCGTCGAATGATGTCCCGAGATCCAATCAAGCTACACCGACCCCTTGGGACAGCCAGACTGTCCGCCCACCGAGCAGAGAATCGAACCAGCGACAGCAGCGAGAGAGGGAGCATGAGAGAGCAAGTAGCCAGGACAGACGAGGCCCTGCAAGTAACAATGGGAGCAGCAGAGATAGTAGGGACAGCAGAGAGCGCGCGGATAGATATGCAAACCCACCCCAGGCAGGGAGTGGACATCGTCGAAACGACTCCGAGGCGACAGGCACCAATTCGTCGGTGGGCTACTCAGAAACGGCCGGCAGTCTGCCTACACGCCGTCACGACTACGATGTGCAGTCAATGGAGGCCAGTATTACGAGCCCACGGGCAAGCGTCGCCAGAAACCCGATTCCACCGCCATCCGTCAGTGTGCGATCAGAGTTCCCTACGCTGAATCGATCACGGCAGCAACAAACTTTGACCTGCCTAGTAACAATTGAGGTCCCAGACAACAAATGGAGGCCTGATCCCGATGACCTACGAACCACACCCCCCGTTCCAGTGACTCGCCCAGAAGATACCTACGCTCGACCACCGTCGCCTGCCCAGAGCGCCCCTCGTTTCTATCCATATGAATCGCCAGAAGTTCTGGACGAAATCACCGAAGGCCTGAGAATCAGAGTTGAGAACTGGCACGGTCTTGATTTCAACAGGTACAATTAATTGGGTCCTGTCAACCAAACTATGAAATTGAACACTAACAAAAAACAGGTTCGGCAAACTTCGCCTGTACGGAACAATTCGAGTAGGAAAAGATAAGCAATCATGGCAGGAATTGGAGTGCTTCCTCTTCGCCGAAATGCTTATTTGCGTCAAAGAGAAGAAAGTAACCATCCCCCAAGGTTGGGAGGACACCACCCACATTCGCAAACACACTCGATGCACCCTCAAGGGATCTATCTTGATCAAAAAGCATCTCAATGAGGTCCTAGAATCAGGTAGTGGTAAAGCCAACCTTGGACAAACCGAAAAGATAACCACGTCTAACCTGCGTCCTGTAGAAGATAACGTTTTGACGCTTAGTCTCTCTGTAGCTGAGCTACCATCGTTCCATCTCAAATTCGAAAACCGAAACCAGCTAAAACTATGGCAACAAGCCCTACTCGATTTAAATGCCATTGAAGGCTCTCCCGTCCGCAGTCCTGATTACGACCTCTCTGAAACCGACGAAGAAGATTGGCCAAAAGTCAATGATCAAAAGCGAGTCTCCTCCGTCAATTCCTCTTCATATGATAAGAGATCAGCAACCACTGCACCAACAGAATATACTAGCGGAAAAGGAGTGCGGCTACCAGCGGCTGTCCATGTTCCATTCGATATTGTGGTCGTCGTTCCAATATCTTCGTCCATGCAAGGGGTGAAGATAAGCTTGGTGCGTGATGCGCTCAAATTTATGGTTGCACAATTGGGAGAGCGCGATCGCATGGGTCTCGTTACTTTCGGCTCAAGCAATGGAGCAGCACCTTTGGTGGGGATGACCAGCAAGTCTTGGGGTGGGTGGACTGGCGTCCTTGCTTCCATTAGACCAGTTGGGCAGAAGAGTCATAGAGCGGACGTCGTCGAGGGCGCAAATGTTGCTATGGACTTGCTCATGCAACGCAAGTCTAACAATCCAATCGCCACAATCCTCTTGATTAGCGATTCAGCAACCTCTGATCCAGAGAGTGTTGACTTTGTTGTATCAAGAGCAGAGGCCGCCAAGTAAGTACTGTCAACGAGACAATTGGGGGTTTTTACTAACTATGATAGAATTGCCATCCACTCTTTCGGACTTGGTATGACCCATAAACCAGATACCATGATTGAACTTTCAACGCGCACCAAGGCATCATACACCTATGTGAAAGATTGGATGATGCTAAGAGAGTGTGTTGCCGGTTGTATTGGTTCCCTTCAAACCATGTCTCACCAAAATGTCAAATTGAAGCTGCGACTGCCAGAAGGATCACCTGCCAAATTCGTCAAGATCAGCGGAGCTCTTCAGATAACCAAACGCGCAACAGGCAAAGACGCGGAAGCCTCCCTTGGGGATATGCGATTCGGAGACAAGAGAGATATTCTCGTACAACTAGTAATTGCTCCCGACAATGCGTCGCAGGAGCAATTACCACAGGATCCTTGGGAGTCCATCATCTCTGGGCTTGAATCCCTCGGTGGACCTCTGGATCAAGATGATCAGCGGACTATGTCCATTGAAGAAGTTCCACTTATTCAAGCCGATTTGACGTGGGGCGATATTCTTCGGGATAGCACCCTCACTCAACTTGCTCGACCGTCTCTTCTCGCCATTACTATGCTCCCAGCAAGCCAGAAAAAGACCAATTCTCAATGGCCCAATGCGCCACCCATCCCACCTCATCCAAGCGTTGTTCAAAGGCGCATGGAACTCCTCACTTCAGATATGCTTACCCGAGCACTCACATTGGTCTCAAGAGGTCAACATGACCGGGCGCAGCATCTTCTGAATGAGACCCGATCGATTCTCAAAGGCTTAGGGAAGGGAGGTCTTCCACCGATTCCCCTAAGTAACAACAAGTCACCAAACCCATCAGGTACAGATGGATCGTCTCCTACAAACTCCAACACCCCCGATCGTCGCCGTACACCTTCACCTACTTCAGCAGTGTCTGCAAAGAGTCACTCCATCCCACGTGCTCGGTCAAATGATGCTTTGGCTATGAATTCCTCCCCTGGTATCGATCCAGTCACTGTTTCTGCTCTTGATGCCGAACTTGAATCCAGTTTGGAGTGGATCAATCATCCTGCAGTGTTTGGGAGGGATAGCAGGAAAGCCGTCTTGCAAGCTATTGGCGTCATCAGTAGCCAGAGAGGATACACATTCCGAACTCCAGTTGAGAGCCTATGGTCCGGCCGAGTGAGTGGCGTGAAGCGTCTGACTGAGCGGAGCCGGGAGTGGCGCGAAGAAGGTGGTGGTGAGGGCGGAATTATGGAAGAGAGCTAAATGCCTCCTTCCTTACGCAAGAGTACGCGACTCCGATTGTACGATTCCGAATTTTTCCATTTCCGACGATACCACATTTAACTTTATATCACGGTCTCAACTAAAACACGAATATCCGATGTTTACCGAAATATCTTACACTATATAACGAATTCGATGGCCCTATTGTTGTTTTTTGCGCATACTCTTTTACATCCTTTATCTTGTACCATACCTATTCTTGCTTGTTTGAAGGCTTTTCGCATATTTGGACATACCCCCTTCTTTTGTTTTATCTGGCCATATATTTTTGCTATTTATTTTGATTCCAAAAAGAAAACTTGGAATATGATCTCGTTTGTTTGGGGTTCTATTTTTTATCTTATTTACATACCTGGGGTGGCTGGTTTCTGGACAAAGGCATTTCTGGGGGTCTTATCGCTCTCTTTTTTGATTTCTTATATATGTAGTACAGCAGCTTATCTGATATGAGATGAAGGCATTTTTTGAATGGGAATGAACAAGGAAAAAGGGTATAAATATATATGGACAATGCATTCAATTTTCATGACTTGCAGCATATTTATTCTACCGAGGTTCTTCAATTTTGTATCAGACCCTTTTCTCTCTCTTTTACATGAATCAATATGATCAAGCTCGCTTTATGTATATATATATATATATACATATCTCACGGCCGCTTTGTTTCTAGCTAAGTACTAAGGAGAAGCAAATTTGTGACGAGCTTTCTTTTGAAAATGGGGACTTTTGGGGTTGGATGGGGGTTAGATAGATTTTCAACTTACTTGTTGGTAAAGCTTTTTCCACGTTGACTTCCTCCTACATTTTTGTTTCATCTTTGCTTATCCCCTATGAAAATTTGGCGTGTGATTTTTGCTTGCGGTTGCTCTCAATTGCTTTGTAGGTATCAGGCACGCAAGTAGGTAATCTTTCCAACAATTGCTAACGATGACGTTTCGAGGTGATTGTGGCGCTTTTTTGTGCTAGGGGGGTGGATTAACGTGAGGAGGAGGTAGGGGGTAAGAAGGGGGGGTATCGAGGAAATGGTTATGGAATAATCTTTTCTTGGCAAGGCTGGATGTGGGATAGCCGAGAAGGGGGGACGCCACATTTATGGGAGCCCTTGGTTCCGGGTGGCTTCTTTTTGTGGCGTTGGGCGGTGTGTATTTTGGGAAGGGAGGGGGAAGGGGGATTTTGTATTGGCTTTGGGGTTATTTTGTACACGATTGGGTTTGGGGTGTGTGGCTTTTCTTTTCTTTTCTTCTGGCCTCTTTGGGGTGGGGAGAGGTTGGGTCGGGGCTTGTAATAGGAGTGAGTTGAGGGGGTTGTAGTGAAAAGAGACGTGAAGGAGGTTGGGAATGTAGAACTCCTGACGTCTCCTTTTTTTCATACGCGCGTTCATTTTAAACACTTGCTTCCTCAGGTGGTCAATCCGTTCTCGGGAGTCAGGTTTGGTATGGGGGGTTTTTGAGTGGCTTGCATGGGAAACATGTGGCTGCCATGTGGCGAATGTATAGCGTTGTGTCTTGGTGGTGTGGAGGTTTGGGTCTTTGGTTCTTCCCCTGCGCCCGTCATCAATTTTCAAGGGTTGAAGGTATTTCTTCCGTCGGGTCATCCATGGATTTCTTACCACTCCATTGTTGATGGACTTGTTGACTTTTTGGAAGCATGGGGTGCAGCAGGGAGTAAGCGGGAGCGTTTGTGAAACGGGAGGCTTTTTGGGTTAAGGGGGGTGGTGATCATTCTATGGTTTGTATTATTTGGGTATTGTGGATTGTTGGGGTATACTTGGATGTTGAGAAGGGGTAGTGGAGAAGATGTTTTCTTCTTCTGTGGGTTTTGAAGTTTGGAGGTCAAGTAGGGGTGCCAAAATATGCCACTATCAGTCTATACCCTTTACCTGAAGGTACTTTGGGGTCGTAGTGGTGGGTATGCACAGTTTCTGCGAACGTTCTTGACAATTACAGCTACAGCCTACTCCTAAATACGGCATGTACCACTTACCTTCAAATCTCCCACAAGGAGATGGGTTAACAATTGCACGTACACAAACTAAAAAAGAGTAGATAACATGGCAAATGTAAGACCCAATTTTTTTTTAGATGGAACTCAGCTAGGTGTAACCGAGGACGTGTGTGAACAATCGGCTTCACTATGATGCTTCCTCCTTGAGAGCTAGACTTGTCATCCTGCTTTGTTACTATGAATCAGCCTTTTGGTGCCGTTTTCTCTTCATCTTTGTTGGTTTATGATTCATGTTTTAAAAAGTTACAACAACACGTAGAACCCTTGAAACCTTACCTTGGGTTCTTCTAGAATGGGGCCTTCAGAGCGCAAAAGTGTCAGTCCTCGGGTAACCCGCGCTAGCAGGAGCGGCTAAACTGAATCGGGCCTAGCCCCCAACCCTATCCTAATTTCTAGTACACCTAAAACCATGCCTACCCCCTGCCTTCTATCTAACACTAGCCTTAGCCCTAATAAATTATTTTTCTACATATATTAATAGAGCGCTCTCTAGGGTATCTTTTATACTTAAAATTATCTAAATCGCTTGTAAATTGCTTATGTAAACGTAATACTAAGTAATATACTTATATATTTATATAAAAAGGTGCTAAGAAATGCTAAGACTACCCTCTCTTATTAAAAAGTCCTAGCCTACTCCTATACTCCCTAGGAGTATAGGAACCCTCTACGTCTATCTTATTACTTTAAACTATATAGAGAGTATATTTAGGCTCTAATAAGTAGATATATTAAAAAAAGTTCTAGTAAAAGTAATATTATAGTATTATCTAAGAGCGATTTAGAAAGTATTATATATTTTAAGCCTAGTATAGCTACTCTATTAACGAATTTTTACTTATATTTAATTACTCCTTTTAAACACTTTAATAATATATATATAAATTATATTTAAAAGCTCTATTATTAATACTAGATACTAAAGAGTAGACTCTTGTAATTTATAAAGAAAAATATACTAGAAAATCTAAAGTATTATATAGCTAGGAGGCGCTAGAGACGCCTCTTAATTTTTACAAAAGCTTTTTACTCTACTACTAACTCTGTTCTACTACTTACTACTTTCTACTAGCTCTTAGAACTAACACTTTCACCCTTAGAATGCTCTTTCTATATAGTATTATATAGGCTATTTATATACTAAAATACCTTAGTATACTTATTCTAAGGGGAAAAGTATTAGTTCTAAACTAGTAGTAGTAGTAGTCCTTTTTAGTAGGCGGTGCTAGTCTTATATACTCTATATAATTACAACTATATATAAAGTAGGGCTTAAATTATTTAAAATCTATACTTAAATTACTCTAAATTACCTTATTTAACACTTATACTTATATTTGCCTAGGGAGTATACTCCTAGGTAGGGTTTATTAGGTACTATAGTGCTACTAATATTTCTCTTGAAATTTATAAGAGTATTAAGTAGAGAGTAGGTAGTTTTTATAAATTAATTTATAATAAATCCTAGAGTTTCTCTTGAAGTTTATAAGCCTTTAAAGAGAGATTAAGTCTTTTATTTTATCTAATTATCTATAATAGAGTCTTATGTATTTAGCCTTTTCTTAAGCTCTCTTAACTGCTTTATAATCTTTTAAGGCTTATTATATATATAGACCTTACTAGACTTAGTATATTGAAAGTACTCTTTAAAAGCATTCCTAGGATACTTCTTTCTTATAAGGCTTTTATCCTCTATATTAATAATAATATTATAATCTACTATCTTCTTAATAACCTTCTTAATAGACGAAGAAGGTACTATAAAGCTCTTATTATTTACCTCCTTATATCTCTTCTTAGACTAAAAGATATTCTAGTTACTCTTATAATTATAAAAGACAGTAGTAATCTCCTATACTAAATTTAGTCTTATAAACTACGAGGGTTAGGATAGGATAAGATAGATTTATTTACTTACTTTCTACCTACGCCACGCCTCTTACTTCTTCCTATATTACTTCCTAGGGTATAACCTAGCCTAGTATTTATAAGGGACGTAAGTACTATTAACGAATAATATCTCTAAATTCTTCTAAGTACTAGGGATATCTTTAATCTTATTTATTAAAAAGGAGGTAATAGGAGAGGGTAGGAGTTACGATTTAGTATATATAAGGCCTAGCTCCTAGATTTTCTTTGTAATTTTCGAGGCCTCTACTCTCTACTCTAGTTCTAGTTCTAGTTCCTCTATAATAAGCTAGCTAATAAGCCTTCTATTTACTTAGGATATTATATACTTAATAACCTCTTTTTAGCTATTATTCTTTATATAAGAGCTTGAAGATATAACGTGGTTTATAGTATAGTTATAATTATAGTTATAGTAGTGCTTAACAACAACCTTTTAAGGTATACTTAGAAGAGAGGGGAGTTATAGCCTAGTATCCTCTTAGGTGCTAATAGTAAGCTCTACCTCTTTCTTAGATAATACCCTATCCTTCTCCTTCTTTATAGCTAGCGTATAATACTCTAACTTTATAAACTAATCTATAAAGGCTAGGAGACGGCTCTTTTAGCTAGCATTATAGTAGTTAATATCTTTAGCTTTTAGTACTCGCTTATAGTCGTACTTCAAGGTATAGGTAGGGATATCCTCTAACTCTTGTAGGATCGTAGTACTCTTCTTCTCTTTTTTAGCTCGCTTTTTACGAGGCTCTAACTCTATAGTATCGTTAGCGGTAGAGGTAGGGGTAGGGATAGAAGTAGAGGTAGAGGTAGAGGTATAGGTAGAGGATAAAAGCTGTCTTAATTTATAAGTGAATAAAAACACCTCCTAATCTCTTAATCTCTTAACCTTTTAACCTTTTAACCTTTTAACCTCTTAACCTTTTAACCTCTTAACCTTTCGTTAACCTTTTAACCTTTTAACCTCTTTCTCTTTAACTAACCTACCTATAATATAGACTCTCTTAATAAATTAGATAAAGAGGGTATACCTAACGTAGATATCGAAGAAGTAAATAAGAATATACTTAATACCTAGAACGAAAAAGACGCTCTTAAATTAGCCTTTATATAAATAGAAAATAGCGTTAAAAAGCTATCTATAGCTTCTCTTTATATAAGTACTTAAAAGTAATACTAAAGGTAACTTATTTCTTACTCCTAGAACTTCTCTTAAAATTTATAAGGCTAATTTCTCTACTCTAGCTTCTAGGATTACTTCCTCGAGTTTGTAACTACTACTTATAAAGAAGAGAGTAATAAGGATATAAAGGTATCTTATAAGAGAGCTCTCTACCTTATCTATACTTAGATTATTACTAGATATAAGAGTCTTAAGTATCTTATAGAGGGCTTTAAAGAGGAGGAGCTTACTCTTTATAATAGTAAAGGCTAATCCTACTCATAAGTACTTAAGATAAGAGCGATAGTAAGCTAGGGGTTTTTAAGAGAGCTTAATAAGAGTAATCTTATATAGAGGCAAGTATCTAGTAGTAGATATAATAGTAATCTATCGCTCTCCTAGGAAGTTTTAAAGTATATAATTAGCTTATAAAGAAGAAAGGTAAGTAAATATCTTTATAAATTATAAGAGTACTAATTATTCTAGATCTATGCTAGAGAGATTACTATAAGTATATACTCTATTATTAATAAAGACCTTAAGAAGCTATATAACGTTAATTATAATATAGAATCGTTATAATACCTTACTAATCTTAGAAGTAATCTAAAGACTAATTAAGAGGGACCTATATAAAGAAGTATAATATAAGCTATCTACCTTTTATCCTTCTTTTACCTACTCTAATTTAATAAAGTCCTTAAGATCTAGGCATATTATATTAAGGTTATTAATAAGCGGATTAGTAAGATTAAGCTAATACTTACGTTCTAGAAGACGTACTAACTTAGTAGTAAGTTACTCTTCTTAGCCTTACTTCTTTTTACTACCTCTATCTAATTATCTATTAAATAGAGATTAAGCCCTTCTACCTTTACTTTAATAAAGAGAATCTACATCTTTACTCTATATAAGTACTTCTAAATTAGTTCTAGAAGTTATATATTACTAAGGGGTATATCTTTAGAAAGATTAATATAAATAACTAGGTAACTCTAAGTAGATTAGTATAAACCTCTTACTCTCTTATAAATTATATAGCTAATTAATATAGAGAAGCGACGTCTTTCTCAAGGCTTTTAGGAGGAATCTTATATAGATTAGTAATAATCCTAGGCTATATAGTACTTACTCTTTTCACTATAGTAGATACTAGTACTTCTTAAGCATATTAGGGTAGAATATCTAACAACTCTATAATTAGAGGAGGTGGTCTATAAACTTTAATAACCTTACTATTATATAGTACTTAATTAGTTAGAATAACGATTCTATAAGGCAGAGAGAGGACTTTTTAAAGCTAAAGAAGTATAAGAAGGATAAATGCTTTTACTATAGTAATTAGCTTATTTATACATTTACTCCTTACTTAATTTATAAAGCTTTTAGCTAAGGAGTCTTATCTTTTATATATAACTTTTATAAATAATTCACTTAAAAGCTTCTTAATTTATAAGGTTCTTAGTAAGATTATAAGTTAATATTCGAATTATAAGTTTAAAATAAGTAGATTTAATACTTAAAGTAAAATAACTAGACTAATTATAAAAGAAGAAGTATTAAATAGGTATACTTAGTACTAAATAATAGCTTAATAGACTTATTACTTTCTAATAAAATAGACAGATTATAAAAGAAGAAGTTTTAAATAAGTAGACTAAGTACTAAATAATAGATTAATAGGCTTATTATAATCTAATCAAATAGACTTAATACTTATAAAGTAACTAAACTTATTACTAAAGAGGTATTAAAGAAGTAGACTTAGTACTAAATAATAGATTAATAGACTTAATACTTAGAAAGTAACTAAACTTATTACTTTCTAAGTAAATAGATAAATTATAAAAGAAAAAGTATTATATAAGTATACTTAGTACTAAATAATAGACTAATAGACTTCTTACTTTCAAAGTAAATAGACTTATTACTTAGTAAGTAACTAGACTAATTACTAAAGAGGTATTAAAGAAGTAGACTTAGTACTAAATAATAGATTAATAGACTTAATACTTAGAAAGTAACTAAACTTATTACTTTCTAAGTAAATAGATATATAAAAGAAGAGGTATTAAATAAGTAGACTTAGTACTAAATAATAGACTAATAGACTTATTACTTTTAAAGTAAATAGACTTATTACTTAGTAAGTAACTAGACTAATTACTAAAGAGGTATTAAAGAAGTAGACTTAGTACTAAATAATAGACTAATAGACTTATTACTTTTAAAGTAAATAGACTTATTACTTAGAAAGTAACTAGACTAATTACTAAAGAGGTATTAAAGAAGTAGACTTAGTACTAAATAATAGACTAATAGACTTATTACTTTTAAAGTAAATAGACTTATTACTTAGAAAGTAACTAGACTAATTACTAAAGA